>JAOTRH010452183.1:0-30268 GCA_034768845.1 Heliamphora exappendiculata | reverse complement strand
TAAATTAATAAATTAAATTTTATGTTTTTATTTTACTTATTTTTGTATTTAGTAATTTTTTATTTTTTAATTAAAAACTTTTAAATAAAAATTTGTAATTAGAAAAAAACAAATAAAACAAGGGGGTGTAAGTGTGAAAACAAAGAAATTAGGTAGTGTAAGTGTGAAAATACTGTTTTTTCATTCAAAAATTAACGGAAAGTTAATTTTTGAACCAAAGTGTTACAAAAATTAAAAAGTATGGTAGTGCAGTGATATTTCAGAGAATAGAGGGGGTGACAGTGATATAACCCTTAAATGCAGGGGGTGTAAGTGTAATTTACCCATTAATTTATGATTTTCTCTCTATAACAATAAGTTATAAAGTCATTATTCGACTTTTTAATTGTTTTTTATCTCGTTCCCATCTAAATTTTTAGGTATTGACTCGACCTATTAATTTTTTTTTTTCTCCTTATAAAAATAAGTTTTAAAGTCTTTACTCGACTTTTTAACTATTTTTTATCCCGTTCTCATCTAGATTTTTAGGTCTTGAATCGACCCATTAATTTGTGTTGCTTTCCCATTTAAGATAACTTCTAGGATCCTAATTCGATCCTTTTAATTGTTTTATCTCTAGATGAGTTCTTAAATCTTGACGTGATCTTTGAATTGTTGTTTGTTTGTGCTCCTTTAGGTCTTGACTTAACCTTTAGGGTATCCTTTGATATGTTAGTATCTGCATCAACTTGCATCTTGCAATTTTTGTATTTACCCTGAAACTACGTTTTGGTCTGATCCCTCGTAAAGAGTCACGTAAGCAGCTCGATAGAAGTTTGAGTACGACCACCATCATATGAATGCTTGTCTATTCGTAGCCTAAGATTGACGGCTAGTTCAAATGGATGTTTTCTCTAGATCTTTGGCATAGCTCACATCACGCGTTGCTGCGCAAGTTGTGTCAAAGAGAGACAATTGTAGACACTCCGATTTGACCCCACAAAATCTTAGGCTTATTCGGGTGAATCTAATGATGAAAATCGAGTGGGATAATGTGCAAACTCTTTAAACGATTGTCAAAAAAGGATTCAAATCTACTACTTCATGAAATTGAACCACAAGATCACAACTTTCGAACCTTGAGGCCGTAACCTTTTGAACCTCGCGACCTAGTTGTTCACTGGCCCAAATAGTTTTACCCGCAACTTTTGTACCTTGCGACCACAGCCTTTTTTCTCGCGATCGTAATAAGAAACTCTTGAAAACCCTAAAAAATGTCGCAGCCACAACAATCAACCCTGTGGCCACAACCTTCAAAGGTTGCGATCGCAACCTTCATAAGAATATTCTGATCCTAGAACGTGTCACCATCTCATTGGGTGGCATTTTCTATATAAACATACATTTGATACGATTTTGAGAGGACAATTTGGAGACGTCGACACTTTGCTGCATTATTGACTCACACCCCCACTCGTACTACTGTCTTTCTCTATCGAAGTACTAGAATTGGGACTTTCTTGGCAATTGAAAAGACGATCACAACATACCACGACTTGAGGATTCATTTGGGATATCACGTTATAGGTACTCTTGTTGTAACCCCGATACTTTCCTATCCACATTTTCTACCCCCGTGGAAAGTTCAAGTTAGAATTTTAATTTTAATTTACGAATTGCATACTTTTCTGTTTTCATTTGTTATCACTAGGTTTTTAATTACCTTGTTTACATGCTAAATGGTTGATTTTGATTAGTTACATTGTTAGAATACTTAATTCTAAGATCTTAATTAGTATTGGACTATTCATGCTTTTGTTGTGGTTTTGATTAGCATATGTCTTAATTTCTGCTGTGATTCTGTTTCATATTCGACCTCACACATCGCATGTTAGCACCCAACACACTATTTATTTAAATTCAATGAAACAATGCCAACATATCTCGCAGTCGTAACTTCTATAGTTGCGAGCGCAATTAATTGGCACTAATATGCTTGCGGTCGTGAGCTTATGCTTTACACTCACAACCTTTTAGGTTTTTTGGCCTTGCGACCGCAACCTTTATAGGTTACGATTGCAAACTTTTTCTGTTTACAGTAGCCTAATTTTGTTAATATAGTATTTTGTTGATAATCTGTGATGTCCAACACGCAGTCAGTGTTATTTTTCAGGGTCTTGTTCTTTTGTTTACCTTGTATTTTGTTTATCGTAGTTTAATTTTGACATGATCAAAGTTTATTAATTCCTTTTAATAATTCCATTCTTTGTTTATCGCGTGTGATTTTCATCATGTATCCTTTAGTATAGCATGATTAGGAGTTAGGCTTTCTTTTTATGCTTTGTTTTCTCCTATTACGTGTTTAATTACTAAGAATATGTATTTTTTTACTTGATTTTACTAGTTCTCTCTTTGCCTCTATTTTCTGTATTTGCATGCATTTGAGAAATTTAATTAAGAACCAATGATGATTAGTAGAGGTCACACTCACGATTGTGTTGGAGGTAAGACTGTCAAAAATATTATTTTTGTAAACGATTAACGAAAAAATTTAACTAGACAGGAAAACGCTGAAACAGGCTCCAGATAAAACTTTTGATGACGAACGATCAAGCTAAAACCCGTGCAATCACACTTTTGATGACGAACGATCAAACTTTTGATGACGAACGATCGAATCTTCAACTATGACTTGAATCCGAGTTGAAGCTCCTGTCATATCTTCTACTATATTTCTTTGTGCGATTCTTGAATATAAGGTGGGCTACAATTTATCAAGAATGCGTACCGGCCGAACATAGACAACTTTAGTCTTGAAAGACAAGTTATGAAACTGGTTCAGTCTACCTGCATATTTATAGGGTTACAGCAGGGACCTAGAAATTAATTATAAGTAAGACTTCTAGTGGAACACAAACACGTGTCAGTTGTTTCTGCAATTAAGCAAATCTCATAGCAGTATCTGTAATTATGGAAAATTAGCAGGGGTTTTTGTAATTTTTATAAAATACTAAATTACAGTTCACACTAAAGAATTATAATTGCATTCTAACCCATAATCTCAAAACCATATAATATTGAGCTCCTGTTATTAAATGCTTACCATTTCTCACTACGTTAAGATTTTCAATACTGCAAATTAAATTTAATTATTGATAATTTAATTTAATCGGCATCTTGATATTTCTTAAGCACTTCCACTTAACTTATTTGACCGCCGAATAATCAAATCCACTTGTATGGTCTGACCCGGTCAAAACTTATAAGTTTCCTTAAGGGGGTATCGTCAATCCCGATCTTTTAAAATGTAAATTTTATCAATAATTAATATTCACCATATAAAGAATATGGCTATCCAACTCATTGGGAATATAAACCCATATAAGATCGCACACTCTAATAAATCAAAATAACGAATATTAAATATACGTAAATCAATAATTATTTCAGGATTAAGATCATAAGCACTATTTATAATAGTATTTGGGTGTGAATTAATTTATATAGTCAGTATAAAATTAATTATCTCAATTTGTCTCATTTAATACACACGAATTATACTAGCACAGAGAGTCGGAACAATAGATGATGCTATTATCTATTTCCCGTAACCATGACATGCCTACTAAAATTCTGTGCTACAGTCGTACCGATAGTTTACCTATTTCTATCTAAACTATGAACAAAAAACTTATATTCTGCAAGAACCTAAAATCTGATCTTCTGTGTGCAAGTCGTACTCTACATACAGATTAAATACTATACAGAATATCGAATATCCATACATAACATTAAAGAAATGATATACGTATTGCTCATAAAAATTCTTCTAAAATAAAAAATTAATTTTATTAAAATTAAATTAAATACTAAAAACATGATTTTCAGTATAGCAACTCTAACAATCTCCCACTTATACTAAAATTATACTGCCATACATCTGACTCCCATACCCTCTACATGACTATCAAAAGTTTTAGCATGTAAGCTCTTTGTAAAAGAATCTATAAGGTTGTCTCCTAATGCAATCTTGGTCACAGCAATATCACCTCTCTGTATAATTTCTCGTACCAAGTAATACTTACGCTCAATGTGCTTGCCTTTTTTATGAACCCTTGGCTCCTTTGAGTTTGTAACTGTCCCGCAATTGTCACAGTAAAGTGTAATAACCGACTTCACTAAAGGTACCACCTCTAGATCTAATAGGAAGTTCCTGAGCCAAACGGCCTCCTTGGCTGCTTCAGAAGCTGCCACATATTCGGCCTCCATGGTGGAATCAACAAATGCATGACTGCTTGATACTCCTCCAACTAATAACACTACCGCCTAAGGTAAACATATATCCTGAGGTAGACTTACAGAAATCCTTATCAGACTAAAAATCTGAGTCTGTGTACCCCAAAGGTACTAGACTGTTTGCGTACCCCGAAGGTACTAGACAGTTTATCTGGTAAACCAACATAAAATTGTTAGTCCTTTTCAGGTACTTAATTTTATTGTTTATCGCAGTCCAATACTCTTGCACTGAGTTAGATTGATATCTGCTAACCATAACAACAACAAAGAACATATCGGGTGTAGTGCAAAACATAGCATACATGAGGCTTCCTACTGTCGAAGCATAAGGAACCGCCTTCATCTTCTCTATCTCATCAAGTGTCTTAGGATACTAATTCTTGGATATAGTGATTTCATGCTTGAAAGGAAAAAATCCTTTCTTGGAATCTTGCACGCTAAAACGAAAAATGATATCATTGATATACTTTGCTTGTGATAAGCCCAGCATCTTTCGTTTTCGATCTCATACGAGTTTGATCCCAAGGATGTGGCTGGCTTCTCCCAAGTCGTTCATATTGAACTGCTCTGATATCCATACTTTAACCTTAGATAATGTCTCCACATCGTTTTTGATGAGCAAGATATCGTCTACATAAAATATTTCAAGATCTCGATGCCTACTTAAGTTCATAAATAGATCTCTTAAGTTTGCACAACTTGTGCTTCTACCCCTTTGCAATAAATCTATCTAGTTGTATCATATAGATACACTCATCATGACTTCTGTTAAGGAAAGCTGTCTTGACATTCATTTATCAAATTTCGTAATTGAAATGTTCAGTAATGGATAAAAAAATCCAGATAGACTTAAGCAAGGCTACTGGTGAAAAGATTTTCTCATAATCGATCGATTCTCTCTGAGTAAACCCTTTAGCAGCAGGCCTAGCTTTGAAGGTTTTAACCTTTTTGTCTGCTCCTCTCTTCCTCTTGTAGATCCATTTACATCCAATGAGTTTTATCTCTTTGGGTGGTTTTACAAGTTTTCAAACCTGATTGGAATACATAGATTCTATCTTTGAATTCATAGCCCTTTCCGAAAGATCTACATCTTTATCCTAAAATGCTTTATTGTAGTTACAGGATTCGGTATCTAGTTCTACAGGGATCCTGTCAAAAGACTCTTCCAAGAACATATATCGATTAGGCTGATGAGCAATCCTCACTACGACGAGGCACTATCTGTTTGTGTACTAGCAATAACACGCTATGCAGAATCAGAACCCTGTACATCAACACCCTATTCTGGATTTGCACATGTCCCGATAATCCTCCCACTACGACGAAGTAATGGGATATCAGTGACTTATTCTTTCGTTCTACTGGTATTTTCTCTCAATTCTTCCAGAACAATGTTGCTTTTGGGCCTGTGGTCCATAATATAATTCTCTTTCAAGAATTGGGCATTGGTGCTAACAATTACCTTATGATCCATAGGATTATAAAACAGAGCAACCTTTATTCCCTAGGGATACCCCACAAAAAAATAGATTTCTATCATCGGTTCTAACTTACCGGCATTCTCTTTCAACACAAGTGCTAGACACCCTCAAATTTGAATGTATTTTAAACTAGGCTTACGCTCGGTTCACAATTTTATGGGAGTAGAAGGTGCTGACTTAAATGGTGCCAAGTTCATAATATAAACCGTTGTCTCTATAGCGAGTCCCTAAAACAAATTAGGTAAACTTGAATAATCATCATAGACCTTATCATCTCCATAAGAGTCATATTCTTTCTTTCTTTCTGCTACACTATTCTGCTGTAGAGTGCCAGGTGCAGTCAACTGGGATATAATCTTCTCTAATGACAAGTAGTCCCTAAACACTCTAAAGAGGTATTCCCCACCATGGTCGATCATAGTAATTTAATACTTTTACCCAAACGCTTCTCCGTATTCGACTTGAATTCTTTGAATTTTTCAAACTATTCAGACTTACGGTGCATCAGGTAAATGTATCCATACCTTGAGTAGTCATTAATGAAACTAATGAAATACTCAAAATCACCTCTATTCTGGATTGTCATAGGACCACACACATCAGAATGAACCAGCTCCAATAGTTCTTTAGTTCTATAGCCTTTGGTCGAAAAAGTCCTCTTGGTCATCTTACCTTCTAAGCAAGATTCGTAGACTAGAAGTACCTCTACTTCCAATAAACTCAAAGGTCCATCTGCTACTAGCTTGTTTATCCTTTTTAGATTAATATGATCCAAGCTTAAGTGCCAAATAAGCGTTTGGTTCATTAAAGAAACAAATTTTATCTTATATGGTAAATTAAATATGTTATTCATTTCAGTTAGTTACAGTTTAAGAGAGATTGGAGTAATAACATAAAGATAATCGACCAATGTACCATAGCAGATAACCCGTTTATTATATTTAATAATTACAAAATTATTAAAATAAATAACATATCCGTCTTTAATCAATCTAGAAACTAAAACTAAGTTCTTTCTAATGGAAGGTACATAAAGACAATCTCTCAATATTAAAACTCTATATCCACTAAAACTGAGAGTGACATCTTTCACTGCAACTACTGTTACTTTTGTATTATTGCCTATATGTAGGTAAATCTTTCCATCACTAAGTTGTCGAGTTTTCTAGAACTCTTGTAATAAATTACAGATATAATTAGTGGCTCTCGTATCTACACCAGGTACGGTAGATAACACTACTAAACATGTTTTCACAATCAGTAAACAGAAATTACTCTGTTTGTTCTGCCTTCTGAGAAATATTGGACATAACTTTTTCTAGTGCCTTATTTGGTTGCAGTAAAAACATCTGCCTTTTGATTTTTTCACACTAGTATGTGGCCCACTAACTATCCTGAAAATCGTGTCTTCCTGTTTCGGAACATTTTTCTTCTTCATGTATTTCGGCCTCGAGGAAGAATCTTTTTTAGAAATAAACACATGTTCTAGTATTAAATGAATACCATTGGTAGTTAAAGACATATCCAAATTATATTTTCAGTCAACGAAATTTGGTCCCATTAGTTTGTTTTCTTTGAGTATAAAAGCGAATGGGTTAAAAGCCATTTTAATCTTAAGAATAACATAATTAAAAAAATACCATTAATTATGATGAGCAAAATTTTAAATTTATTTTAATTTGGTTCTCTCTACCATTTTAAAATTAATTCATCAGCAGTATAGTAATCTAAGAACAGCATGCCTCGTTGGGAGGACGTCTACTATCCTTCATAAGACCAAACAGGCCAATTCCTTTTAATTTTACTATCTAGGCAACTGACCATGCCAAGTAAAATTAAATAACTAACATAGTTTCGGTCCAGTACATAATAACAGTAACTCCGATGGAGATAGTACTATTATATACAGCTAAATGTTAACTATCACCTAATCCCAAATCATTCGATTCGCATTGAACCCTTCAGTTAGAGAGGTAATCCACATTAATAATTATATAGAATTATCTCTAAAGGATGTCTATATTTGCCATACCACAATTAATCTGTCAGTTAGGAAAGAATGCCTTACTTCCAACACGCAGGGTTAAGTGCATCGCTTACAAACTGGTGATGAATATCGCAGAATTTATCTGTGAATTCTCTCTCCCACTTAGATTTTTAAAATATTTTTTAGAGTTATAAAAAATTCGTTTAATTAGAATAAATTTATTAATTTTAAAACCACACGATCTGAAAGAATCAAATATTTTTCCTTGTGCACGATTTCAAAGATTCCGATTGTCAAACCATCTTTTCGTGTTTAAATACGTAACAAGTAAATTTTAATAAGTGCACAGTTTTTTTTCAACTTTTCAGTTAAAGTAGTGATTAAAGATATTTATTTATTTTATTTTTTGTTTCATATTTTTTTTAAAATTAATAATTTATTTTGATTAAATATTTTTTCATTTAATTAATTTAAAATCTAGAAATAATTTTCACATTTTTTAAGATATTCGATTTTATGAAAAATAATCTTAAACGTGATATTTTGTAAAAATATCAATATCTAGAATCTTTTCATTTAATTAAAATTAATTAATTACAAAAACTTAATTTTATTTTTATTACAAAATATTTTAATTAAAATCAAAATTTTGAATTATTTAAATTAACAGGATAAATAAAACATATATGCAATCATCCACGCAGTTCATATATATATAAACACGATGCATATATTCTAATTTTATGATCCAAATAAAATGCTAAAGCGTTTCAGTCTCCCGCAGAGGATAAGTTGTAATAATTATCTTTCGTCTTTGATTCTTGTATTCTGATTACATTAGGCTTCCCTGATACAGTATGATATATAGATATATCATACATCAGTCTCATATATATCAGAATATTGATCAAAACCAGTCTCGGGAAAGAAAAAGCCGCCGACCAGCGCCAGCCATTACCGGCACCACTTTGCTACCACTTTCAGGCGGCTTTTGCCGCCTCATTCGAGCTCCATTTTTCACAAATTTTATACTGTTGGAAAGCTCTCAAAATATAGAATTTTTTTATCAAAAAATCTGCACGTAAATAGCCTGAAAAACTGCTAAAAATAGTATGAAGCTCCTGCCACCGCCCTTTGTGCGCCGTCGTCCATTTTGCCGCCCGTTTAGGCTTTTTTTGTGGTTCTTTAGTGCTGGTCTTTTTTTAAATAGATCAAATATGCAATAACCTATTACTTCGAAGAATGTCTCAAAAACAGCCCCCGAACAGTGCCGCCTTGTGCCGCTGCCGTTGCACCTATTTGTTGCCTGTTTGCACTACTTTTTGGTTCAATTTTTTTCCTAATTTTTGGACAGTTTTTCCGATATATTTTACTGTTATTTTATATCTAAAAAAATGCTCAAAAAATGGTCCCAAGAATAGCCCAAAAAATCATCAAAACCCCCACCGGAAAAGTCGCCAGAACTGGGCTATTTTGGTGATTTTCTCGCTATTTTTAACATATTTTTGTTGCTATTTTTTATGCATAAATACCATAAAAACTCACCGAATTTTTTTTTAAAATTATTAAAAACTTACCGAGATTCATAACCTGTAAAAACCCGAAATCACTGCCGATGCTGCCACTGTTCTTCGTATTCTTGGATATATTTAACAAGTTCTTAAATAATCTAAACAGATATTTTTAAAATAGAAACTAGCTATTATATCGATCCTATGCCCCGAAGGCTCACATTCGATCTATCATGATCAACCCCTGTGATTTAAAAAAATAATCACAATTCACAACAATTCAATCCAACGTGAAATTAAATGACGATCATAAAATAGGGATTAGAACGCCTGTAAAATAAAGTTAGTAACAGTTCTAAAACTATCCAGCCCCAATAATCGAAAATAAAAAATAAAACGGCTCTGATACCAATTGTTAGAGGTAGACTATCAAAATATTATTTTGTAAATGATTAACGAAATAAATTAAATAGACCGGCAAATGCCGAAACGGGCTCTAGATATATTTTTTGATGATGAACGATCAAAATAAAACCCGTGCAACCACAGTTAATTTTAGAAGAATATCTTTTTACTGGTCGAATCTTCAACTACGATTTGAATTCGAGTTAATGCTCCTGTCATATCTTCTACTGTATTTTTTTATGCGATTCTTGAATGTAGGGTGGACTACAATCTATCAAGAATGCGTACTGACAAAACCTAGACTGTTTTAGTTTTAGAAGACAAGTTATAAAACTAGTTTAGCCTACCCGCATATTTATAAGGCTACAGCAGGGACTTGGGAGTAATTATGAGTAAGACTTCCAATAGAACACAGACACGTATCAGCGGTTTCTACAATTAAGCAAACCTCATAGCGGTATCTGCAATTATGAAAAACTAGTAGCGGTTTCTGAAATTTACATAAAATACTGAATTACAATTCACACCACTAAAGAACTATAATTGTACTCTGACCCATAATCTCAAGACTATATAGCATTGAGCTCCTCTTATTAAATACTTACCATTTCTCCTCACATTAAGATCTTCGATAGCCGCTAATTAAATTTAATTACTGATAATTTAATTTAATCAGCATTTTGATATTCTTTAAACCATTTCGCTTAACTTATTTGACCGTTGAATAATTAAATCCACCTACAAGGTTTGACCCGGTCAAAACTTATAAGATTTCTTAAGGGGGTATCATCAATCTCGATCTCTCGGGACGTGAATTTTGTCAATAATTAATATTCACCATATAAATAATACTACTATCCAACTCATTAGTAATATAAATTCATATAAGATCGCACCCTCTAATGAATCAAAACAACAAATATTAAATATACACAAATCAATAATTATTTCAAAATTAAAAGCATAAGCACTATTTATAATAATATTGGGGTGTGAATTAATTTATATAGTCAGTATAAAATTAATTATCCTAATGTGTCTTGTTCAATACAAACAAAGTATACTAGCACAGAGAGTCGAAATAATAGACGACGCTATTATCTGTTCCCTGTAAGCAAGACATGCCTATTAAAATTCTGTACTATAGTCGTACCGATGATATGTCCACTTCTATCTAAACTAGGAGTGTAAAAGAGAGTTGAGAAACACAAAAATCGAACCAATTCGATCTCTATGGATTAGATTGGTTCGGTTTTTACAAATAATTTGTTTGGTCCTATATCCCAAAAAAGGCAAACCGATAATATTGGTTCGGTTCTTAGGTTAGTCTGGAATTAATTCGAACCAACCCAAAAATTATATATATATATATATATATATATATATAAACCATTGAATTATATATATAATTATTGTGAGATTCATATAGAAAAAATAAAAAAAAAATAGCTTTACAAATTAGAAAAAAAGAGTCATTAGATTAGATAATTATTATTAATTGTTATTTGCTATTTATTTGTTATATGTCATTTATTTTTATGAATTTTTTTATTAGACATTTGTCATTTTTTTTACTAAATAGATTGTAAAATAATTATTTAAACTTTTATTTCATGTTTTTATTATAATGTATGAGTCTTAACTTTTATTTATTATTCATTTCAAAATTTTAAAACTTATACATAGTCATTTTTTTCACGTGCGCAAAATAATTTTTAAAATTTATAAAATCGTGGTTCCAAACCTAACCAAGTTGATTTTTATTGGTTTAGTTTGGTTTAGTTCTAAAATATGATCGGGTTGATTCTGGGTCCAAAAGATTGGAACCGATAAAATTTGGTTTGGTCCTATATTTAGTACAAAATTAAGCCAAACGGATCCATGTGCACCCCTAATCTAAACTGTGAATATAAAATTTATATTCTGTAAGAACTTAAAATCTGATTTTCTGTGTGCAAGCCGTACTCTACACACCAGATTAAATACTATACAAAATATCGAATATCCATGCATAATATTAAAGAATTGATATACCTACATTAATCATAAAGATTCTTATAAAATAGAAAATTAATTTTATTAAAATCAAATTAAATACTAAAAATATGATTTTCAGTATATCAATCCTAACAAGTTAGGCGAACGGAGTGCCTAACACATTTCTCGATTCGTATCTTAACCCCCGGACCCATGTTTTCTCTGGTTAAATATTTTAAAGATCAGTGGCTCCTTCTAATTTTTCTTGATTTTTTTCAAAAATCAAGTGGCGACTCTATTTTTTAATAAAAATAATTTTCAAAATCTTTTTATTTTCAAGGTGTTAAAGGTTTTCAAAATAACTCTTGAATTTTTTATATTTGCAAAAATTCAAAATCCCGGCGCCTCAGCTCCCACTGGTTCCTAATACTTTTCAAGGCCGAAAGCAGCTGGAGTCATATCACATAAAGTGGTTAATGAGCTGGAATCTTCAATCAGGCCCACAAAAAAGGGATTTAATGAGCTGCAAATGAAGATTAAAAGCATAGAACACGTGGAGGATATATGTGAAGAGGTCTAGCAGTTCACATATGCACAGTACAGATGTTTCTATTTCCATTTTGGCTCTCATTAATGGTGAACTGATTAATAATATACAAGTGTACATGGGTGACTATATCCCAGCCACCATAGGATGACATGTAATACAAGTACACAGCTAAGTCTTGCATCCACGTGGTAGTGCCCTAAGCCTCCTACTCCGACGTTGGAAGACCCATGATACCTGCTGTACTATTAGTGGAAGAAGTGAAAGGGATGTATGTGTGTGGGAATTTATGGCTATATCTGGCTGCTGAGATGTCATCGTCTGGTGTATCTACGACACATGCACATGGATCTCCGTGGTAGCCGGCGTGACCTCGAACTAAGTGGCTATCTAATTAGGAGCAAGTGCAGGTACCTGAGATGTTATCGCCTGGCCCATACGCGACACGTGCTAATGGTCCTCCGTGGTAGCCTGTGTGAGCTGGGGCTGAATAACTATATGGCTGGGACCTAGTGCAAGCTGCTCGAGAACCTTACCGCTATGAGTTCTAACTCTAGCCTTGCCATGCCCATGTCCTCTGCCACGACCACGAGCTGGCAAAGTTGGACACTAGGGTGCCTCAGCCTGTGTCACTCCTTGCGTCATATTCGAGAAGTCGTAGTGGAGGCTATTTGATGCGAAGCTGAAGAGAATGATGGACGAAGGGCCGAGGGCAGGAGAAGAGAATTGTAGCTGCCTTGCACCAATCGATGTCAATGACCGCCAGCGAGCAGCGGGTGTGGCTAGCGGGTCCATGGAATGAGCACAATGTGGTGGATGCGATGAAGTACTAGAGCCCGATGTAGGTTGTACGTGGTGCTCCCTATGTACCACCTTAAGCAATGTGTATGCTCGGTCGCGAATACTCACCATCGCCTCAAACGCTGGTTCACGTGGGTTATGCCTCCGGATCCATGTGTCTGACTAATGGTATGTGTTGACGACACACGGTGTCTACAAATGAAAAAGAAGACATTAGTTATACAAGTAATGAAAGTGGATAGAACAGAAAGATTGTGGGAAATGAAGTTGTAGTGCTTACCAACTCTTCTTCAACCCCCCGACTCCTAGGTATCCAGGCGCATAGTGGTGATTGGGATTTTTAAGTAGCAAATGTGAGACCCGTTGATACCACAACATATATGGGTCGTGGTATCTCATCGGCACCGACGTCTGAGGGGTGACGACTATCTGACCCCTCTATATAGCCCACGCGGTGACTAGATGCTCGTGTAGCCGTGTCTAGTTGTTGTTCATCTTGCCACGTCGATCATAGCCATAGATCCTGCGATTAGTATTTAGGTCTCAAAAGATGGTTCACAAATGACTGAACTGCCAAAGGGCACGATTTGAGAGATTCCACTCGACCACATCGTAGCAAATAAGTGGAGATTGCGTCATCCGAACCTCTCTACCTAGTCGACAATACTCCAGAAGTGTCATAATGATCTAATCATTGGCTCCTGTAGACACCTCAATTTGACCAAGCTGAATCTTAGGCACCCATCTCGAATCAATGACAAAAACATGGAATTGTGCTCGAGGAGGCTCCCAAGTAATTGCAATGCTAAGAATTCAACTCCAAACCCAAGAAATATTCCGTCCCCTTAAAAACCTCCAGGCCATGACATTTTACATCCTCACGGCCACCACCTATTTATAATCCTACCCTAGGCCATGTCCTTACCATAACGATCGCGATCTTTTTATGATCCTAAAATAGGCCGTGACCTTCTTTCTTTATGGTCGCGACCTTTTTTATGATCTTACAATAGGCCGCCCCCTTTGAAGGTCACGGCCATCTTGGTTCGTACAATTAGTTCACGGTCGCGAGGTACAAGGACACAATCGCAACCTTTGCACCCTTTTAGAAAAGTGTCGGCATCCCAGAGGATCTTAGTGTGGTTCTAAACGCCTATAAATAGGTGCCATTTTCACTGAACCCAGAGAAAATATTTTGGGATACTAATACTCTTTCGAATTCATCCCCCACCTTATACTCTCGATATCCACACTCCTGATATTACTTACACCCGAACCGAGTACGTGGCAATGCTTGCATTGGGAAGTCTCCCGGCACAAGGACAACATTGTTAGGGTTGTATACTAAAAATCATGAATTTTGTTGATTTTAGTATTTAATTTTATTCTTTAATAAAATTATTTTTTCATTTTATGAGAATCTTAATGAGCAATGTATGCAATATCATTTCTTTGATATTATGCATAGATGTCTTTTATTCTATACAGTATTTAATCTGGTATGTAGAGTACGGCTTACACACAAAAGACCAGATTGTAGGTTCTTACAGAATATAAGTTTTAGTTCACAGTTTAGATAGAATTGGGCAAACCATCGGTACGACTATAGTATAAAATTTTAATAGGCCTATCTTGGTTACGGGGACAGATAATTGTTAGGGTTGGTACACTGAAAATTATATTTTTAGCATTTAATTTTATTTTAATAAAATTAACTTTTTAATTTATGAGAATCTTAATGAGTAATGCATGTATATTATTTTTTTAATGTTATGCATGGATGTCCTTTATTTTGTACAGTATTTAATCTGGTGTATTGAGTACGGCTTGTACACAGAAGACTACATTTTAAGTTCTTACAAGATATAAATTCTATATTCATAGTTTAAATAAAAATGGACATACCATCGGTATGACTATAACACAGAGTTTTAGTAGGCATGTCTTGATTACGAGAAACAGATAATAGTGTCATTTATTATTTCGACTTTCTGTACTAGTATACTTTGTGTGTATTGAATATGACACATTTGGATAAATAATTTTTTACTGACTATATAAATTAATTCACACCCCAAGATAATATAAATAGTTTTATACTCTTAATCTTGAAATAATTATTGATTTGCGTATATTTAATATTTATTATTTTGATTCATTAGAGGGTGTAATCTTATATGGGTATATATTTCTGGTGAGTTGGATATCGGTATTATTTATATGGTGAATATTAATTATTGATGAAATTCATGTCTCGAATGATCGGGATTTGACGATATTCCCTTAAGAAAGCTTATAAGTTTTGATCGAGCCAAACCCTACAGATGGATTTGATTATTTGGCAGTTAAATAAGTTAAGCGGAAGGGCTTAAAAATTTTTTAAATGCCGATTAAATTAAATTATCAGTAATTAAATTTAATTGACGGGTATCAAAAATCTTAACGTGAGGAGAAATATTAAACATTTAATAACATGAGCTCAATGCAAGAATATTTTCAGATTATGGCTTAAAGTGCAATTACAGTTTTTTAGTAGTGTGAATTGTAATTCATTATTTTATGAAAATTACTGACATCGCTGTACGGTTTTCATAATTACAGATGCCGCTGTGAGGTTTACTTAATTGGAAAATCTCTGGATGAATATCTGTGTTTTACGGAAAAGTCTTAGTTATAATTACTCCACAGGTCCCCGCTGTACCTCTACAAATATGCAGGTAGATTGAACCATATTCATAACTTGTCTTTAAGACTAAAGTTGACCAAGTTCTGACGGTACGAGTTCTTGAAGGATTGTAGACCACACTATATTCGAGAATCGTATAAACAAATTCAGTAGAAGGTCTGACGGAAGTTTTAACTCTGAATCAAAATCGTAGTTGAAGATTTGACCAAAAAATGTATTTTTCTAAATTAACTGTGGTTGCACGAATTTTTATTTTGATCGTTCGACATCAAAAGTTTTATCTGGAGCCCATTTTGACGTTTGCCCGTTTAGTTAATTTTTATCGAAAAACGTTTACAAAAATAATGATCTTAGCAGTTTTGCCTTCTACAATTGGTATGAGAGTCGCTTTATTTTTTGTTTACGTTTTATCGGGACCAAGTAGTTTAAAACTGTGCTAACTTTGTTTTGCAGGCGTTCTAATTCTGATTTTATGATCATCATTAATTTCATGTTTGAATGAATAGTTTGGATGAAAATTTAATTTTTTTAAATCATGAGGGTTGATCATATTATATTAAATTATTTCTAGAATGAATGTGTACCTTCGAGACATAGGATCGATGTAATAGCTATTATCAATTTTTAAATATCTATTTAGAATATTTTAAGAACAGGTTGAATATCCAAGAATACGAAGAACATGCGACAACACCAGCGATGGTTTTGAATTTTTACGGGCCACGGATCGCGGTAATTGTTTTTAACGACTTTGAAATAGTTTTTTTTTGGAGAGTTTATACAGTATTTATGGATTAAAAATAAAATTTAAAATAATTCAAAAATAACAAAAAAATACCAAAAATAGCACACCACCGGCGGCCTCGCTAGCGGCGGTTTGGGGCCGATTTTGATGATTTTTTAGGTTATTTTTTGAGAAAATTTTTGGGCACAAATAGTAGCAAACATATCTTAAGACACTATCCAAAAACCAATAAAACACTCTGTCAAAATAGTGCACAAAACAGGCCGCAACCGGCGACGCAAGTGCGGCGGCCCTTCGGGGTTATTTTTGGGATTTTTCAGGACTATTTTCGAGGCGTTCTTCAAAGCAACAGGTGGTTGGATATTTGAGCTATTTTTTCAAAAAAAAAACATTAGCAAAAAACACCATCGAAAAAAGCCCAAATGGGCAGCAGTGGTGGCAGTGACTTTTGGGCAATTTTTCGGGTAGTTTTCGAGCATGTTTTTTGAAAAAAAGATACTATTTTTTGAGAGCTATAATTTAGTATAAAAAGCGTCGAAAACGGAGCAACAAGACAATGGTAAAAGCCCCCTGAAGTCGGCGGGTAGTGGTGGCGCCAACGGTGGCTGGTGGCTGGTGGCTGGTGGCTGGTGGCTGGCAGTGGTTTGGCTGGTTCGGGGATGTTTCGATGTGATATTCTGATACATTTTGATATTTAAGTGATATATTTGTATATCATAGTGTATGAGAAAAGCCTGATGCAATCAGGATACAAAAAACTGACAAGAACGAATATTGATACAGTTTATCTTCCACGGGAGTTTAAAACTCACAAGAGTTTCTAATCGATCATAAAATCGGGATATATACATATCTTGCATATATATTCATATTATCTGCGCGGATGATATAGATCTATTTTATTTATCTTGTTAATTTAATTAATTCGAAAATTTTAATTTTAATTAAAATATTTCCTAATGAAAAATAAAATTATTTTTTTAATTAATTAATTTTAATTAAATAACAAATTTAAATATTTTATTTTTTACAAAATATCTCGTTTAAGATGATTTTTTATAAAATCGAATATCTTGAAAAAATATAAAAATTAATTCTAAATTTTGAATTAATTAAATAAATAAATATTTAATGGAAATAAATTATTATTTTTCAAAAAATGTGAAATAAAAAATAAATAAATAAATACCTTTAATCACTACATTAGTTGAAATGTTAAAGAAAAAACTGTGCATTTATCAAATTTTATTTGTAATGCATTTAAACAAGAAAAGATTGTTTAGTAAATGGAAATCTTTGAAATCGTGTGATTTTTTAGATTAATAAATTTATTTTAATTAAATAAATTTTTAGAATACTAAATAATGTTTTAAAAAACTAAGTGGGAGAGAAAATTTATTTACAGATAAATCCCGAAATCTCAATCTCTAGTTTGTAGTTGATGTAATTAAACCCTGCGTGTTGACAGCAAGTCATTCCTTCCCATTGAACTGACTAATTATGGTATCGCTAATACAAACCTTCTTTAAGAATAATTCTGGATAATTGTTAGTGTAGATCACTTCTCTATCTGAAAAGTTCATTATAAAGTGATTAATTTGGGATTAGGTGATGGTTAACACTTAACTGTATATAATAGTATATTCTCCATCTGAGTCACTACTATTATTTATTGGATCGAAACTATGTGAGTTATTTAATTTATTTGGTAGGTTCAGTTGTCTAGATAGTAAAATTAATAGTAATTAGCCTGTCTAAATAAATGATGGATAGTAGACGTCCTCCCATCGAGGCATGCTATTCACAGGATATCAAGATGTTGGCAAATTTCTTTTAAAATAGTAGAAGAAACCAAATTAAAATAAATTTAAAATTTTGCTCGTCATAATTAACGGTATTTTAATTATGTGACTGAAAAAAAACTTAGACGTTGTCTTAACTGCCGAGGATTATAATTTTGTATTAACTGAGATATGTCCACCAGTACCTGATATGGGGGCGACCGAACAGGAAATCCAGACCCATCAAAAGTGGCAGAAAGCTGATCAGATAGCTCGCTGTTACATTTTGGCTTTAATATCAAATATTTTGAGCATCAGCATCAGTCTATGCCCAATGCCTATGACATGATTATGAATCTCAAAAAAAAATATTTAGGATCAAAATCGTACTGCTAGGAATGTGGCCATGAAATCTCTAATGAATCAAACATGGCTGAAGGCACCCTAGTTATGGATCATGTTCTGAAGATGATCACTCTTCTGAATGAACTGGAGATCCTAAGAGTTTTAATTAATGGAAAAATCTAGGTCGATATCATACTATAGTCACTGGTTGAAAGTTTTAAGCAGTCCTATCTGAATTATACCATGAACAAGTTCAGCTTTTCATTGGCAGAACTTCTTAAGGAACTTCAAGCAGCTGAGGGTATTCTTAGGAAGCCAGGTTCAGTGTATGTAGCTGAGAAGGTTCTTCCTCTAAGTTGAAAGACAAAAAAAAATGTTCAGACATTGGGAGCTACAGGTCTAAAAGCAGTTAAGAGACCAAAATCTAGTGTGAAAAAGCCGAGAAGCAAGTGTTATCACTGTAACTAGTTTGGGTATTAAAAAAATAGTGTACGATTTTTCTTAATAACCAGAACAAATCAGGTGGTGGTTGAAACATGTTTAGCAGTGTTATCTATCAGAACTTGGTGTGTAGATACAGGAGTCACTAATCATATCTGCAATTCTTTGCAGTGGTTCAAGAAAACCAAGCAGCTTAGTGATGAGGAAATGTACCTGCATATGAGTAATAATACAAGGGTGGCAGCTGTTGCAGCAGGAGATGTCACTCTCAGCTTTAATAGAGATAGGATACTACTTTTAAAAGATTATCTTTATGTACCTTCGATTAGAAGAAATTTAATTTCAGTCTCAAGCTTAATAAAGGACAAATATTCTGTTTATTTTGATGACTCTACCGTTAGGGAAAAAATAAATATTTTATTTGTTCTGCCACATTGGTGGATAATCTGTATATTGTATCTTCTATCTCTGCTACACTGTAATAAATTAAATTTAATAACACATCTAATTTACCATATAAGAAAAGGTTTTCTTTTTTAATAAACTAAACATTTATTTAGCACATACGCTTGGGTCATATTAATATAAAAATGATAAACTGACAAGTAGTAGATGGACCTTTGAGTTTATTGGAAGTGGTGGCACTTTCTGTCTATGAATCTTATTTAAAGGGTAAGATGACCAAGAGGCTTTTTTTGGTCAACGGCTATAGAGTTAAAGAACCATTGGAACTGGTTCATTCTGATGTATGTGGCTCTATGACAATCCGAGTTAGAGGTGACTTTGAGTACTTCATCAGTTTTATCGATGACCGCTCATGGTATGAATACATTTACCTAATGCACTGTAAGTCAAAATGCTTTGAGAAATTCAATGAATTCAAGGCGAAGACAGAGAAGCGTCTGGGTAAAAGTATCAAATCACTACGATCCAACAGTGGTGAAGAGTACCTCTTTGGAGAATTTAGGGACTACTTGTCATCATAGAGAATTATATCCCAGTTGACTGCACCGGGCACTCCGCAGCAGAATAGTGCAGGAGATGATAAGGTCCATGATGAGTTATTTAAGTTTACCAAATTCGTTTTGGGGACTCGCTTTAGAGACAACGGCTTATATTTTGAACTTGGTATCTTCTAAGTCAGTACCTTCTACTTCCACAGAAGTATGGACTGGACGTAAGCCTAGTCTGAAACATATTTAGATTTGAGGGTGTCCAGCACGTGTGCTAAAAGAGAACGGGAATAAGTTAGAACCGTTGACAGAAGTCTATTTCTTTGTGAAGTATCTAAAGAGAACAAAGGGCAGTCTATTTTATAATCATAAGGATCAAAAGGTTATTGTTCGCATCAATTCCTAATTCTTGAAAAAAGATTATATTATGGACCATAGACCCAAAGCAATATTGTTCTGGAAGAACTAAGAGGAAATACCAGTAGAACGGAAGAGGAACCAGAAGTCACTAATATCCCACTACCTCGTTATAGTGGGAGAATTATTGAGGTAGGTGCAAATTATGAACAGGGTACTGATGCATAGGGTTTAAATTCTGCACAACGTGTTACAGCTAGTACACAGTATAGACACTCTAATTTGATCATGCCTAATCTTAGGCGAATTCGATGATGAAAACAAGTGGAATAGTGCCTCAGTACGATCCTCGGGAGGTGATTCAAGCTCGGTATTTGAACCCAGTCATCAAAAACTTTCAAAATCTCTGAAACCAATGAACTTGTGCCAAACCATCGATAACTTATTGCCTAAGTCATTGCCATAAGTGGCGACCATCATGTTCATTGTGGCGACCATCAATAGAACCTCTTGAAAACCCTAGCCAACATGGCGACCGCCAACTCACATCGTGGCGGCCTCCAATAGAACCTTTCCCAACCCAGCGGCCACCAACTTGCATTGTGGCGACTGCCAACTCCAAATGGCCTGACATGTCTGAAAACGTGGCAGCACCTCATTGGTTGAGTGGGAGAGACTCTGCCGACACCTCATTGGCCTGACATGTCTCAAAACGTACCCTGGCGTACGTTTTCAAAAGGAATTTTGAGTGGGAGAGACTCTGCCAATATACCGAGCGATCCCGAGCCCCGACGCCGAAACCCTGCCGAGATATCGAGTCCCTAATCTCCCATACCTACATTGAAGCCTACATTGCCAGGATCACCCCCGATGATTGAACAATTGGAGCACATTTCCCGACTTGAGGATTCCCTAGCAATCCAGGTACCTCGCTTGGATCCCCGGTCTTTCTAACCCTATTCTCTATCTTTTGAGGTGATCGGGTTATATTTAATCTCAATTCATGTATTTTTTTTTATTTTCATAGTTAATCTTGTCATCATTAACATTGCTTTATTTAATTTAGTTGCTTTAATTTCATTTAATCTAGTTGTTTTAATTTGATTTAATTTGATAGTTTACACTTTCACACTAACCACATTATTTTTTTCTTTAATTAATTCATTAATTAGTGTTAATATCAATTAACAATACAACTAAATAATGTCGTTATTGTTATAATATAAAGCGCTTAAAAATGGTTGTAATCATCAATATTACATCAATTTAAATTCTAGCATTTTATTCTCTTTTTCTTTCTTTTTATGTTAAATTAATATTATAACATTATTTACTTTCATTTTTCTAAGTTATTAAAGATTCTATAATTAATCGTAATATTATATTTTTCTTAAATATTAAATGCGTGATTAAACATATATAATTTGTTTTGTGGTTATATACATGTATACATATAAGTATTGATTTTTGATAAGTATAATATATTATTTTAGAAGCACAAAGGAAATAAAGTCAATTATTATTAAATTATGGAAATTTTTTACCGAAATTCTACTTTTATAAGTTACTTATACATAGGTTCCATTTTAAATTTTGTCTTCAACGCAATTATATTCCCAAATAAGAATATCACTTTACCCCTGTTTCTCAATTGCTTCTCATTAGGAGCCAATAAAATGGTAATATTCCCATTCCAACTTGTTTATCATAAAGATTCCTACACTGCGCGACATCACCCGTCACCACCGACTGACCAACCGCCGTTATCCCAGTGCGCCACCACCTCCGGCGACCCCACCGACGTTGTCACCGGCCACCACCGTATTACATATGGCGCTCTCCGTCCCTCTATCTCATTTCCATCAGCAAAGGAGGATATGAAGATGAGAGAAGCTGGACATTCTACTGCAGATCCGATTGGGACTTAGATCTAATGAACAAGCAAGAAAAAGATACAGGTTCAAGGGAGATGCAATAAATAAATAGATTCGGCCATAGATCTCATAAAACTAGCTTCATCTTTAACATCGAAAGAATCAGGATATCTCTTTTTCATTTAAAATTTCTTCCACGATTGCGTTGGAGCACGCATGATGCTGTAGAGCACACAAACTCAATGGCAACCAGATTTGAGACGTCGGTGCTGATTGATGTAAAAAAAAAGATTTGTCAATACTTTCATATATTAAAATATTTTAAGTTCTTATATTTTTATAATGTGAATATTTTCTAGTAAATAATATACTATATGGCAAATGAGATTGTTCTCACGAAAGATCATCAAACACGATTGAAAAAAATTTTAAAATTTAAATCCAAAATCGTTAACGGATGATAATTCCACATTTGAAGCAAGATAATAGAGTTTCATTTAATTATATACCCTGATTGGCTCATAGTGGAGTGGTGTTCTAATTTTTTAAGATATTGAAATTGAGGGTATAATAGATTATAAAAAATCAAAAAATTTAAAATAGGACTTAAGGTAAATGTGAACTTATGAATAGAATCCAACACTAATACATTCTTAAAAGTATGATCTAACTACAAATAACTCTTAAATAATTATATAAATGTTAATCCCGGACAATTATAAACTCTAATACATTCCTAAAAGTATGATCCAATTACAAATAACTCTTAAATGATTATATAAATGCTAATCCCAGACAATTATAAACTAAAAGTTTCTTGTTGTATTTCTATTTTTATAACCTTTTTGTAAACTGAAAGGATAAAATTTAGAATATAGAATTTTAAAATAAAAAGTAATTTATGTTATTTCTAACTTTAGAAAATAATAACTTTATAGAAAAAAAAATAAAGGTTATATATTGTTTAATAATAACTAAAGATACTATAAAGAGAAAATACAAAAGTAGGATAAAATTTGAGTAATCTTGTAATATATATATATATAACCGAATGTTGTCCTTTACATGTTATTTAGATTCGAAATTTCGAAACAATCACAATTAAATTCTGTTAGATCAAGTGAGTCTCTAATATTTGAATTAGTTTTTATTTTACGTAAATACTTGATATGCTATATATTATGGTTATACTTAATGCCTTAAAATCGACAATGATTATGGTTATGCTTAACGCTTTAAAATCGTAAACAATTACGATTACAGTTAATACTTTAAAACTGATCATGGTTATAATTGACGCTATAAAATAAAAAACAATTACAGTTATAGTTGACGCTTTAAAATTGATCACGGTTACAATTGACGCGTTAAAACTGATTATGGTTACAGTTGACAATATTTAATTTTTTAAATTATTCCAAAGACTCTAATTTTTTATTTTATTTTATTTTTAAAAAAAAAATTAAATCTCTTCTAAGTAAAACTTAAAAGTTATTGCACTTAATTTGAATGGGGTCTAATGAGGAAGTTTCGTGTGCTCTTGGATCTACTGTAACATCAATTCATCGTGTGACATCTGTAACTTTGAAAGGTTGAACATCAGGTAAGGAGTATGTATGGACGATCATGTGACTTTTTCAACGGCCATAGAATCCTTCCCGGTATTTAAATTACTTTGGTATATTAGGATTTATTTGATAACGCTTATATTTATTGTTATTTGTTTTTGTTTTAATTTTTTTAATAAATTATAAATAAAAATATATTTGATATTTATTTTTATTTTTTAAAAAATATAAATAAATTTTAAAATTTATAAAATTCTTATAAAAAAAACGTGTTTTCGTATGTTTTGTAAATAAATTCTCATTTTATTTTTTTCTATAACTTTGGACCACTATTTTCGGCCACCACATTCGACTACCCCCATTAACAATCATCTCTAACCACTTTTTCCAATCACCACTTCCTACCACTATTTTTAACCACCACTTCTGAGCACTGTCTTCGACCACCACCTCTGACCATTATATTTGGTTACTATTTTCGACCACCACCACCGACCATCACATTCGATCATAATATTCAGCTACTACTTTCGGCCACCACCTTTGACCATCATCGCTACCTTTTATTGTCATCATCAACTAACACCTCTTGTTATCATCTTCAATCACCACTTTTTGAACATCTATGTGCTAAAACATGTTTTTGTTTTTTATAAGAATAAACAAAAACTTGTTTTTTGTTTATTGTAAATAAAAAATTAAAAAATATAAACGTTACCAAACGAGACCAGAAAAAAAAAGAAAAAAAGAATACTTAATAAAAAAAGAGAGAAATAAATGTGTTTTTTTTATTTTGTTTGGATAAATAAAAAGAGAGATTGTCATTTATCTCTTATTTTATTAGAGTATTCTATATATGAGAAAAGAAAAAAAAATATTTTTCAAAATTTTAGTAAACTAATTATATTTTGAAGTAATAATACTTAGTACATTTATTTCTAAAAAAATTAATAATAATATTATAAAACATGAGTATTAAATTAATTTTTTACTCTCCAAATCTCTTTATTTAAAAAGAGATTCAAAAAATAATTTTTAGAGATAATTATATCTCTTCATTTTTTTATTTCTCTACTTTATCATTATCCAATATAATATAATTATTAAATTTTTTTCTTTTTAAAATTATCCAATTAAAATAAGGTGTAAAGATAAATAACATATTTGTACTATTTATATTATTATATTAAAGAAGGACACCAGTTTTCTTATTTTGAAGTTATATGATTTTTTTTTATGTTTGATTAAAATATCTTTTGAGATATTTTTTCTATTATTTTAAATAATACTATTTTATTATTTTATTTTCTGTAACCATTTTAATTTTCCTATACCATTTCACTTTCATTTCTACCTCCTGAGCTCTTGTGTGGAATGTTTAAAAAGTTTAATTTTAAAGATGCTTAGTTATTTTTTAAAAAGAGGAATAAAAGATTTAAAGTGTTATGGGATAATTTTTTTAGAATAGTCTTTTTTAGTTTTTTTATTAAAATATTTAATATGTCTTTATGTTTTGTTTTTAAATTATAGTTATTAGAATATTAGCACGATATTTTTATTATTAAGATTTACGAGTAAAATTGACTTTTTAACTAAGTGTATTATAGCTATTTTATTAAAAAAAAATTCATATGTTTTGGATGTGTATTAAATTTTTTTCTTAAAAAAAAAATAAATAAAAAAAGTTAGTTGACAGTAGGGTACAAACGAACCGAATTATTCATAAACAACTCGAGATCCGTTTGGCTAAAGCTTAGTTATATTCGATTCATAAATGCATTGTTCATAAATTAAAATTAAGCTCATTTATTAAATGAGTTCAGCTCGTATAAATTCGATTTGGCTCGTTTAAAGTTCATGAATCTCGTTTAAGAGTGTATATAAATACACTTATTAAATTTGATTCTTAATTTTATGACAAAAAACTTGATTTTATTTGAAAAAAAACTCGAATATAAACTCAAACTTAAATAAATTATTAGTAGAATTTGAACAAAATAAAAAAAAACTCAATTTTGTGAAAGTTCGGCTTGAATAAGCTTGGCTCGGTTCTTTTACACCACTGGCAGAAAATCAAATGGTATAACTTAAAAGTTAGATTTTTATTATTAAAAAAAGCTAAATTTTTAGATAAGCCAAACATGGCCTACCCCGCCAGCATTGTGATTTAGAACTTTTCCAAGGGGTAATAATGGAAAATATAAAATGTCGGCACTTGCGGCATCGAAAACCCTAGTCTCACTCGACCCGCGAGCGTAGGGATTTTCAGAGGATCAATCGGAGGGGAGAAATTTGGGCCCTAGGTTTCGTATGGTCTCTCTCTCTCTCTCTCTCTCTCTCTCTCTCTCTCTGAATATTAAATTCATTTATATTCAATAATATATCTATCCTCCTCTATTTGAGTGGTGTATATATGTGTGCGTTTCGACTGTATTGTGTGGTTGAACTGTTCAAGAAGTTCAGATTGTATTTTTGCTAACTGTGGAGGCGTTTAGCAATTTGATTTTTCTCAACTTCACAATCACTGGTTGTTACAAGATGATGGTTACCTGAAGTGAAAATGTGGCTGTTTTGATAAGTACAATGTTATGATATTGTCCCAAATCGATTAAACATGGGACTCCATATGTATATAAGTCATTTAGATTTGTAAGCCATTTTTTTAATTTTTTTGGTGAGTTCTACCCGAAAGTTTGTAACATACAAGCACCGTATTTGTTGGCGTCCTGGGCCGTATTGAACGGCGATAAGATGCGTTCTTGTCGTTTTATGTGTTCTTGTCGTTTTATGAGTGGCAGTGTCAGGAAAAACTTTCAGTGGGTGCAAGCATTTTTTCATTTTTTCTTTCTTAATGGGAATTTTCTTTTTTGTTTTTTTGGAGGCTGATTTTCATGTCTATTTTCATTTCACAGATATGGGGAGGGATAATCATTGCATTTGAAAGGGAAAGGCCAAAACAATAATAGTAGTTGTGGGAAAAGTGGGATTTACTATTTTTGCTGTTTTGGGAGATATTATTTCTGATACGTGAAGTGCTTTTGTGGAGGGGCATCAAAATTTGAAAGCGTTGGTAGCTTGTGATGGTGATCTAATAAAGAAGGTGTAATCTTTAAAGTATATTTTGAGTAAGCTAAGAATCATGTGGATTGGAATTTTTTAGATTTTGTGTTATTTAGAAAATGATTTGGCATGAGACATAGGAGGTGGATTAAAGGTTGCTTATCATCTTTTAACATGTGTTGTTGTTAATGGCATGTAGGAGTTTTAAAGCTTATAAGGGTTTAAGGAAAAGGTGTTCTGTTTTTCTGTTTCCTTTTCACTTTTGTAGTGGATGTATTAGGCAGTATGGTTGAGTGGGCTAAGTAAGTGGGGCTAGTGAAAGGGTTTTATTGTAGGAAGAAATAGGGTATCTTTATCTTATTTATAAGTTGTAGATACTAGATAATATCCTAATTTTTTACTTTGTGAAGGAATCCAAAGTGGTAAATTTGTTCTTGATGGTGAGAATATTTGAGATCATTTTAGGTTTTAATGTTATCGTGCGGTTAGAAAGATCAAAGAAAATTGCAAATAAGCATTTGTTTCAGGTATTTAGGTTGCCCTCTAGGTAATAATCCTAGAGTGAAAGTTTTTTGGTCTCCAATGTTAGAGAAAATCGGTAGGAGGGTAGACTTTTGAGGGGTAGAAAAAAGTTTTGTTCTCTAAAGGTGAGAGGTACACTCTGGTGCAATTAGTGTTAAATAGCATACTCACCTACTATTTGTCTTTGTATAAGATATCGATTGAGGTCACAAATAAAATCTAAAAAATGATGAGAGATTTCCTTCGGGAAGGAAAGGATGCGGGTAAAATGGACCACTTAATTTGTTGGGAAAAGGTGTCAGAATAAATAAATAAGGGGCTTGGGGATTTGAAAATATCATAACTAAGAATGTTGTTGTCCTTGGTAAGTGGTAATTGAGACTTTCTATGAATTCACTTTGACACTCGGTTACTAAAAGTAAATATTGGGTTTAAGCCAAGGTTGTGATTCTTTTGTGGTTAATAGTGGAAACTGTCGTTCTCCTTAGAAAGCTATTTCTATTATACTTTCTTTGTTCTTAAGGTTTGTTTTCTTGAAGGTGGATAATGGCGAATGTATCTGATTTTGAGAGGATTTTGGGTGGGTAATTTTTCATTTGATGCTTTGTTCCCTTGCCAATATCGGTTGCTCCATTCTCGTGATGCGTTTGTTACTTATATGACATATTCTCGTTTGACTCCAATTTCTTAGAACTTCAATTTTTTCAGAAATCTTAGAACTGTAATTGTTTCAGAAATCTAAATGATAAGAATTGGTTGAAATGTTGTCCTTGCTCTCTAATCCCACTAATTATTTATTGACAGATGACGAAAGTGAAAGAGTTTGGTTTCTTCATTTTGCGGGTGTCTTTTCTCGTAAATTCTTCTTCAATAAAGTCATGGATAATACGGGAGTTGTTTCTTTTCCTTATCATCAGGAAATTTAAAAGTGATAGGGGTTATTATAATGAAGTTGTTTACGTTACGTAGTATTTAGCTTATTGAAATCTCATGACTAATGACTTGCTGCAAAATAAGAGACCAAATAGCTGTCTTTGTCCTTAATAGTGCGCTGTGTGTAGAACGGAGGAGGAATCCATGGATTTTGTATTTTGGATTGTTTGTTGGCTTTTCTCCGTGGGATATGTTATTTCATATGATGGATACTTGTTGGGTGGTTGTGGAAAGTTGTCTACAAATGATTTTGATGGAATATAGGGGATTTGGATAACCAAGAAGGCAAAGATTTTGTAGAATTTTTTCATTTTTACATTTTTGTGGATTATTTAGTTATAGCACAACGCTAGGATTTTTTAGGATAAGGGTGTAGACGTCAATTCTATATGGGATAGAGTGTTATTTATCATACTTTTGGACATTGGTTTAAGGATTTTTACTTCTTGTAAGGGCATTCCTTTGTTTTTCGTATCTAGAGATCGGGGGTAGTGTGGTTTTGTCATAATTGGCCTTTGTTGTATTTTCTTTTGTTCTTTTGGTGGACTTCTCGTCACCTCCGTTACTGTTCTATTCTATTTCTATTTATTCAAATTCCAGTTGCTTAGAGAGAGAGGAGGGCCATTGTGCAGGCTGTTAGGATTTTTTTCTTGATGTTGCAGGCTATCAGACTTTTTTTTTGATGTTCTGTTGCGCTTTGATCGATTACTTGAAAAACGAGATTGAAAAGAAACAACAAAGTGGTTTCCAAATATGCATTTTAAAAGATGAATAGGATATGTTATTATAAATGCGTGTTTTCTTTGACTACCACGTGATTTAGAGGGTTAAAAATCAGTGACTTAATGGAACACATTAGATAAGTAGTTAAAACTTCATGCGTAATAAAAGTTTGTTGAAATTCAGGGGGTTTGGCAGAATCCACACCTTTGAACGTGGTGTCGTCCTTGGGGGAGACAATAGGTAGTGGCGTTCCAAACTGGTAATGTGGTTGTGGGTTTTAGAGCTATTGCAAGTGGTGTAGAAGAGCTTATGAAAGTGGTACTGGTGGTTTTCATGTTGACAAGTGATTAAAGGCTTGGTTTTGTGGTGGATGTGGTGAAAATCAAATTTTGGATGGACATTGCATTACTTGAATTTGGTTCTTCTTGTTAACAATTGTGGTTGGATGATGAAATGATGTGGGCCTGATTATCACAAGGGTCTATCATAAATGCCACTTCATATGATCACCACATTCTTCAAAAATATCTATGCCTTAAGCATCTTAAAGAGGGTGGCAATGCTTTTGAATAATGAGATAACTTAGAAAAATTTCATTATTGTTTTTTCTTGCCTTTCGTTGTTGATGCAATGATTTTCCGAGTAGTGGAATATGTGGGGTATTCTGCCTCTTTTAGATTAGATTCCTTTGTTTGGGGATAACTGGAGAGTATTGTTTGATGGTGGATCATTGCTTATTGCACTTGCTAGTGCCAGGAGACCTGCATAACAGATCCTGCTTCATTCTATTATTGCTTGGGAATTTGGGAGTTTCCAAGCTTAACTAAGTGGTTTCTCATCATCTATGCCTGATCAAAGGTGGATGCTCAGTGGTTGAAAAGCTTAAGTTATGGCAAAAAGAGCTTTAACAATTAACCAGTTAAACTTGGGTCTTATTTCTCTCCTTCTGTGTGTATGGTGGGTATATAATAGATGAATCTTTGCGTATACAATGGTCTTCCTCCTGAAGCTAAAGGAGACTTGTGCTACATTATTGATTATCATTGATTTCCTCATATGGGTTGGTGCAACTTTTTTGTCAACCTTCGTGGCTTTATTGTCTTTCTCCTCAAATGGGTTTACTTTCTTGTCATCTATTATTAATCACACCCCAAATATATATGTTTAAAATAAGGAGGAAAAGGAATCATCTAGAAAGATGTATATTAATGATGATTTTGTCTGGAAAGTTATCTATATTATTGATGGATGTAATTGCACTGCCATCTAACACTTCCTATTCTTCCGCATCCCCCC
>JAOTRH010452162.1:0-30270 GCA_034768845.1 Heliamphora exappendiculata | reverse complement strand
TAGATAAAAAAAGCACAAGTGGTACTTGTCAATTCTTAGGACACTCACTAATCTCTTGGTTTAGCAAGAAGCAAAACGCAGTAGGCTTGTTTACAGCCGAAACTGAGTATATTGCAGCTGGAAGTTGTTGTGCTCAAATTCTATGGATGAAACAGCAATTAGAGGATTATGGCTTTCACATGGATCATATTCCTATAAAATGCGATAATACAAGTGCAATTAATATATCCAAAAATCCTATACAACACTCAAGAATAAAGCACTTAGAGATTAGACATCATTTCATAAGAGATCATGTGCAAAAAGAAAACATTAAACTTGAGTTTATAGGCACCGACTACCAGTTAGCAGACATTTTCACAAAACCTTTAAATAAAGAAAGAATATGCTTTGTTACAATAGAACTTGATATGCTATGTGCTCTAAATTGATGATTTATATGCCATACTAACCATGTCTTTTTGTTTGCATTTCAAAATGCCTGATAGTTCTTTCTTTATTGAGAAATTGTGTCAGCACAAAGTGAATTTGTGTCAACACAAATGTGAAAATGTGTCGATACAAAGTGAATCAGTGTCGACACAAATGTGTGTAGTATCGAAACAAACTGTATAGAAGTGGCACTAGGAAAAAATGTGTCGACCCCATTCTATTCAGTGTCGACACCGTAGTTTTTCTTGACTCTTTGTAAATTTGTGTCGACACCAACCTTAACTGGATCGACCCAAATTGCCAAAATGTGTCGACACCAACTGAAATTGTATCGACACCATCACTCCTTTTCGAAACCCCCACTTGACACGAAATGTGTCGATACCAAATGAAACTTGTGTCGACACAAATCGTTATGCCTATAAAAGAGGCGTTGGTCCCCGAAACGTCATTTAGTTTTTCTCTCTTTTTATATAAACTGTTCGTCTCCCGCTCTCTTCCCTCTCAAACTCTTAGTCGACCCCCCTTTCTTCTTCTTCGCAAATCCAACCAAAATCCATCAAAATGCCACCAAAGACGATGGGCAAATGATCGAAACGATCCATTAATGAATGACCTTCAAGCCCTATAACATCAAAACGGCAAAAGACGACTACGACGACGATTGCAACGACCTCTGGTCCTCAAAATGTTGCCTCCTCTGTGGTAGTTTTTTTTCAAAATCCTAAATCTCGTCAACTATATTTTTCATCCTTTTTGAATCGAAAAATTTTCTCTGGACGCTCTATTGATTTCGAGTATTTTGACTCGATTGAGATGAGGTTCAAAGAACTTTTTTCTAATCTTGGGTGGGAAAGGCTCCTACATATCCAAGAGCCTCACTACCCCACTTTGGTCAAATCATTCTTCACCCACATGCACATTCCACTCATTCCTTCCACCACCATTACCGCCTAGGTAAATGGTGTAGAAATTACTCTAACTCCATCCTCACTCAATAAGATTCTGGACATTCCCCCTGTTGACATCTGTGTCTGGCACAGCCAAAAACCTATTGAGGTTGATGACTTCTCTTATGAGGAATGCGTCAAGAACATATTCAAAAATGACAATATCGACCCTCACAAGTCTCTTGAGGCTAATTCCCTTAAACCTGAAATGAGAATCCTTCACCACATGGTGAACCACATATTTCTACCTCAAATGGATAAGTTTGGAGATGTATCCTACATGTACATATTTATTATGTGGTGCATTCTGGAGAAGAAAAACCTGAACCTAGGAATTCTCTTTATTTCTCACATATTTCACTCACATAGCAAGAAAAACCCCTCATTACCTCACGGGATGTATCTGACTAAAGTGTTTCGTCACTTTAAGGTCAATCTTTCAAAAGAAAAGGCTATTACTTTTTCTAAATATGATCTTTATGGAAAATCCTCTCTAAAACATATGCAAATTGCATATGTGGATGGTGCTTGGACCACCACTCGTAGAGGTACTACTGTTCCTACTAGGACTCCTCCCCGTGCCTTTCAAGACATTTTATCCATACCCATTGATCTTGATCCTCCTCCTACACATTATGACTCTCATGAACCCTTTAACACCCCGGGTCCAAGTTCAAGATCTCCTTTGCTCATAGCTCAGCCCTGGCCTAAGGCCATTAAAGTCATGATTTCAAAATTTTAATTTTATACAAAAATTTTAAGCATTTATACATGTTTATATATAAATTTTTACATATAACCCAACTCAATTAACAAATAAAGAATAATCTTTTTTTTTAAAATAATCTTACGAGTATCTGAGTTCTTTACATGTGAATGATAATTTTTGTGTGTGGAGATTTTGATATTTAAATTTTTTGTGTAAAGATTTTGATATTTAATTTTTATGTGTGCTGAATACTGAATACATAACTTGATAATTGATATCCATATTTGTAACGTATAAAATATGTTGAATACATAAATATTGTTTTAAGTGATAATTGTAATTTTTTTACAAATTAGTTGAGCTTATGTTAGTGATAATTTTTTGAGCGAAAATTTTGAAATTTTTTGAGTAGCAGATTATCTAGATTTTTGACTAGCCATGTTACTATTGAGAAGTATATGGTGAAAAAGTTAGATTACACAAGTTTAATTAGTACTTTTACAATAAAAAATGTAAGAAGAGTTATATTTAAATTATAATTTTGAGTTATTGTAATGAGAAATACTAATTTTTATAGTTTTATCTTTTCTGTTATTATTAATTTTTGAGTTGATTTTATTATTTAATTTTTTAATTTATACAAAATTTTAATAGCCCTATTTAGAAGTTCGCTTTAAGTTTCCTAAAACTCAGGCCGGCCGGGTCACTTACCTTATGTGCCAAGAGTTTTTGATGGTGTCTAACTCATCTTTTCGTTAAGAATTCTTTAATATTTGTGTCAAATTATGTGCCGATTTGCTCACTTACCTTCCGTGCCAAGAGTTTTTGATGGTGTCTAACTCATCTTTTTGTTAAGAATTCTTTAATATCTGCTTCAAATTGTGTGCGTAAAAAACTTCACAATCAAATTCTTGTTTGGTCCTTGACTTAAAAAGAATTACAAATTGAACTCCTTGTGGTCTTGGTCGAACTTATTTCGGCTTAGCTGAACTCTTTACCTTCTCTCTAGCTTGTGTTTGGATTAATTATTTTTTTGCGACTATTTTTCGTCTGATTTTTTTTTTTTGCATTAGTCAAAATGAGTGTACTTTTTAGATTTGTCTCGTCACGAGAAAACGAAAAATTAAAATATTTTTATCAAAATTTAAAAAAATTCATTTAAGACAAAAAAAAAAGCCAACTTAGTAGGCTTTTTGGCTTATTTTTCTAATTTTTTCGTTTTTGGTGATTTTTTTTCAAAAATAGCCCTAGTAGAGGTACTTCTTATAATCCGCTCATTACAAGGAACCAAAAAATTAAAGAATTAAAATCAAAATATAAAAAAAATATGTATAAAGACGATAAAAAGCTTCGAAAATAAAAGCCACAATGCTTTTTAGTGCAAATATAGGCTTAGAGCAACTTCAACCCATTCTTCATATCTTTATTTTGGAAAATTATCATACTCCAAATAGATCATGACTATATCATTTATCAAATGAGTACAATTTGTAACTTTTGTATTTATTTTTAATAGATTTAGTGTTATTAGAAAAATATTCACAATACCTTTAAAAAGATACCACTATTGAATATATTTTAATGAATTTTTAAAAAATAGTAATTTTCATATTTAAATTTAAAAAAAATGAATGATGCTGAGAAAAATAGAGATGAAAATAGAGTAATGTGGTTGAAGTTTGGCATGAATAGAATAGTTCTCTATAATCACTTTTTAAATAAAAAATATTATTTTGATTATCTTAAATAGAGTATTGGATTGAAGATGCTCTAACTCCCTTGTTTGTTTTACAAAACATGACATCGTTAGTACTTTTCGTTCGAAAGTGATCGACTAAAAAGTACTTTAAAAGCATCTCCAACACTACTTTGTAAAATAGCTAGTTAAAATATAATAACAATTACACTCTCTATTTTATATAACTACTTTTTTAAATATTCATTTCAATACTATTTTCTATTTTAACTATTTATTTAAACTAATTTAATAGATTTTTAAAAAAGACTAGAAGGAAAACGGCATTCTAGTATTCTAGTATTTTTAGTTTTTTTTTTGTAATTTTTTTAAGTATTCTAAAGTGCTTCAGTCAAAAAAAAATTCAATGATCTTGATTCACTCAAAAATGCTTTCTGTTTCTTTGATTTTAAAGATCTTTGGCTCGAGTCTTAGTTTAAGAGTTTTTTATATTAATTTTAATAATTTTTATAAATTCATTTTCTAAGAATAAATAGTTTTAAAAGGATAATATTTATATTTCTCAAAAAGAAAGTATTAACACATCTTGAACAAATAAGTTAACACCTTTAGCCAAAAGAAATAACTCAACTTTTAAAAGAATTAAAACACTTAAGTATTCTTAAAAAGAATATTTTGTGTTGACCCTAATTAAAAATTAAGTTTAACACTTTAAAGATAAAGAAATACTTGAAGCATATCAAGTGTGTCAACACCTTTGAATAAATGTTTTGACACCATAATTGTTTGATAAAATTACTTTCAGGTATTAGAAATTAATGTCGACACAAATAAGTTTTGTGTTAATGCAAAAGTGTCGAAACTCTCAGGACTCAATATGAGTCAATTCAAATTGATTTTATGTCAACACAAAAGTGTTTTTCACTTTTGGTATCCGAAACTTTGAGTCGATACAAATGCCAAATGAGTCGATACAAAATAACCGGGGCCACCTGCAGATTTTAGGTGTCGACACAAAGTTGAAGATAAGTCGACACAAATATACCGAGAGTTCCTGCAGAAGTTTAGTGTCGACACCAAGAAGATTTGTCCGGACACAAATGGTCCTGCCCCGGATGCTGAAGTTCAAATGGGTTGACACCAAACTCAAAGGTGTCGACACCGTGGTGTTGGTGAGAAAGATTGCAAAATTTGTGTGATACCTCAAAAGGATTGTGTCGACCCAATCACTTGAAGATCTCTACCCTAGACATTTTGTGTCGACACCAAAGGCTTTTGTGTCGATACATGCGACACGGATTCAAATTTATGACAGATTTCAACGGTTGAATTTTTTCCATTTAATACCCTCACCTATCTCCAATGGTCATGAATGTACAAGAACTTATATAAATAATAACTTCTCAACATTTAATCTCTTTGGAAACTTACAATCACCGTTCTATTACTTGAATCAATCTCAATATTCTTAAGCTCTCATTTATTGCTGAAGCTCCAGCTCTTGTACCTCATCTCTCTTTACCTTCTCATTTATTGTAAATTAATTTCTGCAAAGAGAGTGAGTATTTCTCATTAATTACTTTTTTTATTGTATTCAATGGTGAGTCACCCTTTATCCTTTGAGTGAGTGAGTAAATCTCATCAAACAAGAGTTCAAGAGATATTAGAAGAAAACAGGAGATTGTTTTCATAGGATCTCCTTGAACCTGATATAGGCTTTTGAATGTGTCCGTAAACATTCGTTAGCTCAAGTGGAGTTTTGAAGTTGTAAAGACTTGAAATGCGCATGTAAAGTACTATATATAGTGAAAATACTCAAAGAGAAACTTGAGGAGTGGACGTAGTCTTGGAAGAAACCGAACTACTATAAATCCATGGTGTCCGGTTCAATCTCTCTATCCCTAACTTTTGTAATATTTGATTATTTTGCTATATTTATTTGTTATATTAAAAGGTTATCAAAAATATTTTAAAAATTGTTATTAAATTTTTTTAAAACCCAATTTACCCATCCTTTTAGATTGTCTAGAACTAACATCAACAATCTTTGTTTTAACCAAAATTTTCTTTCAATAAAAAATTTCAAAGATCTCTGATTCAACCCCCAAATTTCTTTCTGTTTCTTTGCATTAAACCCCAAAAATGCTTCAAATTTCGACCTTGATGTCATCGTCTTTGGCATCTTCACCGTCGTCGGTTAGCGTTCACTGTCGCCGGTTATAGCTTTTGCTCTTCTTTCACAAGATCTGCGGAGATCAAAAACTGAACGAGCTTATCCAAATTTCTTTATGTTTCTAGTGAATATGAGATCGTATTCATATGATTGGTACATATTTATATGACCGATTGTATAAGTTTTTATTTTTTTAGGTGAATTTTTTAATTTATTAAAATCGTTCATTATTTTATGTTTAATGAGTAATTATTTTGTGTAAAAAATCAGGTCAATTCGACATCGTATTCATATAATCGGTATATATTTATCTTATATTTTATTTTTAAAATCCTATAATCGGTAATTATTTTTTATTAAAAATAATGTCCGATTGTCCCAATTTTTAATAAAAAATAACAACTCGTCAAATATAAAATAATAAATAATTCCAATTAAATTATAAAAATTTATTTAAAAAACAAAAAACACTCACAATAGAGGTGCTGTAAGTTCCGTCACAGCAGGTACCCTGCTCCCATGTCAATTGTGTTTCCTTTTGCTAACTTCACTTATTTTTGGCATAACAAATAATCCCTTATTGAGGGTTTCCCTTTGGGGTTATTCCTCCTGAGGTCTTGGTTTGACTTTGGTAACTAGGTTTAAGTTGGTTTAAAGTTAATTTATTATTTTTTCGTTCAAATTCTAAAAAATCGAAAAATCTCATCTTTTAACTGAAATGTTTTTAACTTTTTTTCTTTTTACATATATATATATATATATATATTTAAAATATCATAACTTTTATTATACAAATTTATTTTTATAAAAATTATATTTCATAATTTTTAATATACAAATTTATTTTTATAAAAATTATATTTTTAAAATATACTTGTCAAAATTTATCAAACATCAAATAAGATTCATATTGAATATCAAATATTTAAAAATAAATTTTTAAAAATTATAACAACTTTAAATAAATATTTTTATTTTTAATTTAAAGTCACCTTATACCTTTTCTAAATAAATTTTTAACTTTTTAAACTGAAAAAAAATTTAAGTAAAATGTCACGCTTAAAATCAAATTACCAAAGGAGACCTAAGTTTTCTAAACCTTCTTGTCCTTATTAGTATTGACCTGACCTCCTTTTCTGTTTTGGTCAGGGTTTGTAGTAGGCTGGGCTCAAATTTAATTTTTAACTTTTTCAACCATTTATTCATAAATTATCATTGTTCTAACCAAATACATAACAAATTTCATTATTAATTATATCCATAATAATTTATGTATTAACAGTCTAAATATACTATTAATCTTTAACTAAACATAACCTTAGAATATTCTTATGTAATTTTATTTTTACGATATTTTTTTATGAATATGTTTTTTAATATTAGCTCATCGAGTAATATATAATTGTTATTTACTTAAGCTATGTTGGGATACATTTTTTAAAACTTTTTGTAGTAATTTTTTTTAATTCTAATTTTGCTATTTTTCTAGTCCATCGTAATGAAACGAATTTAAAAAGTATGTCCCTTTTCATTAAGATTGAAACAAGTTTAATAAAAATAAAGAAAACCTTGCGTGGAGACCGTCGACTCCCACGCCGCACATTACCGCCGCTGCCAACCCCTCACCCCACCGTCGACGATTCTTTGTCGTTTCTCTCTCTCTCTCTCTCTCTCATTCTATTCTCTCGCTCTCTCCCCTCTCTCCGCTCTCTCTGTCCGTTCCTCTTTCTATGCTATTTTTCTTCTTTCTCCAGCGGTGGTGATTTTTGGAGGTGGTGGTGGATGACTGGAGGTTTTGGGTGGCAATCGTTTTTGGTGAATTTGGGGTGGTAGTGGTTTTGGGAGTAATTTTAGAGTGATTTTGATAGTTTTCATTAAGTAGTAACGAAAATTTAACGATTGAACTAATTTGATACAAAAATTAAACCCGATAAGAGGTTAACGACATTTCAAAAACTACAAGGGAGGTGATTGATATTTTCGTGAATCTCGTGTGAGTTCAGTGTAATTTACCATTTTTATTTACTTAAGCAATGTTGGGATACATTTTTTAAAACTTTTTGTAGCAATTTTTTTTAAAATTTTAATTTTGCTATTTTTTTAATCCATTGTAATAAAACGAATTTAAAACATATGCCCCTTTTCGTTAAGATTGAAATAAGTTTAATGAAAATAAGGAAAAACCTTGCAAAGTCTTAAATTTATTTTTTTTAATCTAATTATATTTTTACTTTTTGGTTAAAACTCATTATCTCTCCTATGCCTCATAATTAGAAAAATCTAAAAAATATATTTATTTAAGCTAACATTAAAAAATTTGACTAAAAATAAAAAAAATGTAAAGTTATCCCAATTGCTGACATAATAAAGGTGAACTAATATTAATTTACTGAAAAAAATATTTATTTTATTAAATAAAATTACTATATAAATAATATCATGCTATAATTCGAGAACAACCAAATAATTACCTGACTAACCAAGATTAATGTTGTGCCTCAAAAGCAAAAGATAAAACAACCAAATAATTATTTAAAAGTCAAATCATTTATTTTGAAGTGTTTGTAAAATCAATTATTTAACAAAAATAGACTCATAAAAGATTAATAAATACGTGATTAAATTATATTTGTTCAATTATTTTTTTCAAATTGTATTTATTATTTTTTAATCAAATATTATCTAATCGCGTGAATATTATTTTTTATTTTTATTATAAATATTTTAGTGAGTGAGTTTTATAAAAGACTTGGTCTTGTTATAATATGGTTCCAAACAAAACAAAAATATATTTATTTTTTTAATTAAAAAATTAGTGAATAATTTAATTTATAGGCCGTTTATTGATTTTCATCCACTATAAGATTTTTTAATAAGTAAAGTTTATTCTCATAAAAATTTTAACGTGCAAGATCCTTTTGAGACAAAAATACCTTAGAATAAATAAATTTATGTGTCTTTTTAAAATATGTATAAAAAATACAAATAAATTTATCTATCTTTTATTGAAAGTACGTATAAAAAATATAAATAAATTTATTTATCTTATTGAAAGTACGTACAAAGAATACAGATAAATTTATCTGTGCATGTATAAAGAACATAAATAAATTTATCTGTTTGCATTATCTGTATTGATATGGAAGTAAATAAATTTATCTGTATATTTTTCAAAATATGTATAAATAATACAAATAAATTTATTTGTAACTTTTCAAAATATGTATAAAGAATACAAATAAATTTATCTGTTTGTATTATTTGTATTGATATGCAAACAGATAAATTTATCTGTTAGGTATAAATATTATACAAAAATTTATCTGTTAGGTATAAATATTATACAAACAGATAAATTTATCTGTGCCTTTTTAAAATATGTACAAAAAATACTGATGAATTTATCTGTTTATATTATATATGTTGATATGTAAACAGATAAATTTATCCATTTGCATATTAAATAGATGAATATCAAAAAAATAAATTTATCTGTTTGCAGAGTATTTTTGGAAGAAATTACGCAATTGAACCTTATGCGTTAAAATTTTTATTGATAAATCTTGCGCATTAAAACTTAATTTTTTAAATATTTAACTAAAATTTTAATTTTTTCATTATGTTATATATTCGGTCAAACTAATAGGGATGGCAATAGGATAAGGATGCAACATATTTGTCTCTGTTCCTACATTTGGGGTGTTTGGTTCCTACATTTGGGGTGTTTGGAAAGGTTACTGGTAGTAATTTTTACATTATAATTTATAGTAAAAATTATGAATGTTTGATAAAAATTATAATTTTTACATAAAATAGAAGAAAAAAATAATTAAAAATTATAACAGAAATTAATAATATTTTTTTAAAATTATAATTTATAATTAAAATTAATAATATAAAAATTAAAATTAAAAGCAAAAATTTAGCCAAACACCCCATTATAGTAGTGGAGGCAAGACGATAAAAATTGAAAGAAAAAGTGGCGGCAGCGTGGACATAGCTGGATTGTTTGTCAACCTTAAAAACATAAAGATTATATATTATATAAAAAATTAATATTTAATAAATAATTATGATTACCAAAGATAAAAAATAAAATATAAGGATATGATTTTTGTGTTCTATTCATTTGTATTAAAAAATTTATATGTATTTATATATAAAATGTATTAATTAATTATAATTGGGTATAAAACGAGACAAACAAATCTCATTATTGTGCTACTTTTATTGGGAAAAGACTTGTCAAAAAATGCAAGAACTAACAAAACTGTAAAAATTATATTCCCTACTAACGAATATTTATTTTCATCTTTAACAAATAAAACAATGATATTAGTCTATAAATTATTATGTATTTTTAGAGTATTGAGTAAATGATGCTACGTAATATTTTTGGTTAATAAATAATTATAAATTATATTTTGTAGGTTATTTTTTATATCTTAATTACTTAATAAAAATGAGTTATTATATCTCTATTTTAAAATTTATCGCTATAATATTAAATAAGAATACCACGTAATATTATCATATAATATTATGAGGTCACTAAATAATTTATCATTAAAAATGAAGATTTTTATAAAGGTGTTTGTCAAAATTTTTAACTTTTATTTTTAGTTTTCTGCTACTATTTTTAATTATAAATTATAATTTATTTTAAATACTCATAATTTTTATTACAAATTTTAACTATTTTTTTATTTTAATTATAAATTATAATTTTTATTAAATATTTATAATTTTTATTACAAATTATAATTTATAAACTAATAACAGTAATATTTTTAAATACTTCAAATAAAAATTGACGAAATAGCACCGAGGCACGTGCATTGAGCGTGAGCCCAACTCACAAGTACCGAGGCAATACAACGCTAACAGAAGTTTGTAGGGATAATATTGGCCCGACTTGTCCTAATTTCTATAAATTTTACTTATTTTTATTTTTTTTAAAAATAAAAAATAAAAAATTATTTAAAACAAAAATAAACAATATAAAATTTATTTTATTAATTTATCATTATTTATTTTTATTTTTTAAAATTATTTTTATATTTAAATAAAAAATTATTTTTTCAAATTATCTCAATAAAAAGAGTCAAAAATATAATAATTTACTAAAAGATATTTTTTTTTACTAAAAATAAAAATAAACTAACTAAAACCAACAATTATCCCAAACGCAGGCAATATTGGTGGGAGTCCTTTTTGGGCAATTTACCCTTTTGTCCTTTTACGTTTATTTTGGTTAAAAATTTAAAATGTTATAATTGTTATTTAAGTAAAGGGTCATACTAACCATTATTCATTCGGAGATGAATAATAAGTTAATATAGATAAAAAAAAATTTAATATCAATACACATTTCAAGGTAGAATCTATTATTTTTATAAATATAAATACACTATACAAATATTTACATATTTTTTTATCTACTATTCACTGCTCATTGGGCTATGAATAGCATAATCATTAAGTAAAGCAATAAAATTCATATTTTTAGATTGCTACATCTTTCTGACCCATATTATATATGAAATTCTTTTTTTTTTTTTACTGTTAGTTCTATCATTCAGCATAATTACATCTAATTATTCTTGCAAAATTTATTTTCTACTGTGTAAATTAAGCTTTGTTTTGTTTCAATGTAAAATACATTTTGATTGAATATTTTATCAATTTTTTATTATTTGGGTTGATAAAAATAATATAATTTTTTTAAGAATGTATTTTACATCAAAAGACCAAATTTAATTTACATATAAAACAAGTAAATTATTTTTTGTGCTAGTTAAAAAATAGTAGTAGCGACAGTAAGAGTAATGACAAGAGTGGCAATAGTGGTAATCGTGGAAACAGTGAGATTAGTGGCAACAGCGACAAAGATGCGGTGGGATACTAGTAGTGCTGGCAGTAGTAGTAGGCGTGTGGATAGAAGTGAAAGTAAGAACAATCACGGCAACAATAGTAGCAATAGGTGTGATATGCCCTAAAATTTCAAATATCATAAAGCAAAATAACTGCATAACTTATAAATTTATTGTCATTTTTTAAAGTAAAGACAAGGTAATTATTTTTTCATTCAACTAACTTGAAATAACTTTACAGTTCAAAATCAAAAACTACTTCACTTGTTCAAAAGAAGAAAAAAGTAACAATTGAGGTGGAGTTCGATCAAAAAAACTCATTTAGAAAACTAGGTGATGGTGGTTCAAGTCCATAACAGTAAGAACGTCTTACAAAAAAACTACAAGTAGCACAGGGATAGTTCAGAGAGTAGAAGCGTCGGAAATGTAGAGTTTTTACAAAAAATTAAGAATTTGAAGTCTAAAAGATTATCAAAAAATGAAAAGACTATTGATTGTAAGAGGGTCAAATTCAAGTGTGGCTTGAATTTGGTTCAAATTCATTCAATTTAATGATCAAAGAAAGTAGAGCACCTATACCCATGAGAGGGGTGTATGACAAGACAACCGATATATCTTTAAAAATAGTTCAGAAATTTGAGCCAAGGTGAAAAATTCCAGCCAAGATGAAAAATTCCAGCCAAGATGAAAAATTCCAGCCGAGGTGAAGATTATTGGATTTGGTGTCTCAAATTTTAACATTCAAGTTCGATAAGATGTCTGGACAACATTGGAATAGTGAAAAAGAAAGAAAACCAATCACATGGCCTCTGTAGAATGTAGAAAAACTGAAAAAAGTACTTATAATCCTTGTTTTATAAGTAAAGTGAAGATTATTTTCTTCTCTCATATGGAGATAGATAACCAGTCGAATCACGTATATTGTCTTGTTTTTTCTGTTTATTTTTATTCTCTATCATGTTTTGTGTGAATTAAAATCGTGGTGATTTTTCGTTATATTAGGAGATTTGTGCCTAAAATTTCAATATTATGGTACTTCTAAATCATCATTCTTAAGAAAGTTTTATCATAAAAACACTTTCTCTCAACAAACAATTTCCAAGAAAGTTTTATCATAAAATACTTCCTTTCTCAAACTCACTTTTAAATCTAAGATTTCAACATCTCAATTTAACACAAACTGTCAAACACTTTTTCTTTCTTTGGTTATGAGCCTTTTCTCATAGATCTATAACCAACAATCAAAGCTACTAACCAAGATGTTAGTCAAAGAGCTAATTAATTTTAAAATTAGGGTCAATCGTAATAGGTTTAGTGTTCGGTTTTCAATAAAGTCTAATCTTATGAATCCTCAGCAATGGATTCGCTAGTTTGTATTCTTGTGGTTGGGGTGGTTACGTGCATTTTCTTCTTTGGTTGCTATAATTGTTATAACTTACTTAAGACCTATAATATATAAAGTGTCAATTAATTACTATGTTACTGTCACCTTGCTATGCAATCTATTTGAATTTCATGTTAGAGTTTTGTTTTGAGCTAGAAAAGTAAGGTTTTAGAGTTTCTTTATGCGCATTGCAACTCATAGCATTTTATGTTAAGTGCAATTTATTTAAAATTCATGTTACTATCATCTTGTTTTGCAATCTATTTGAAATCCATATTACTGTTATATTACTGTGTCATGACGCATTTGTTTTTCTTTCCTATGTATATATCACAAAATTTTAGTAAGTCTAGTTACTAAATGATTAAAATGTGTGTACATATTATATAAATATTTGCACATTTAATAATAAGTGAGTGTGCACTCAACAAATTAGTACGTGGCATTTAAGAAAATGCCAAAATAATCATTTAATGCAAAAAGTAAATAAAAAAGGATAAATTACACTTATACTCCATGTATTTAAAGGTAATAACACTGATACCATACTCTTTTTATTTTTTAAAATATTACTTACACCCCCTTATATTTTTATTTTTGTAACACTAAGGTTCAAATGTTAACTTCCGTTACTTTTTAGACGGAAAACACTGTTGAAACAATGTTTTTTAATTTTTTTTAATTTTTTTTGTTTAATTACAAAATTTTGTTTAAAAATTTCTAATTTAAAAATAAAAAATTACTAAATATAAAAACAAGTAACATAAAGTTTTTAATTTATTAATTATTTTAATTTTTCAGTTTTTAATTTTGATAAAAAATATTAATTTTGATAAGTTTTTTTTATCAAAATTAAAAACTTAAAAATAAAAATAAATTAATAAATTAAAGTTTATGTTTTTATTTTAATTATTTTGTATTTAGTAATTTTTTATTTTTTAATTAGAAATTTTTAAATAAGATTTTGTAATTAAACAAAAAAGAAAAAAAATTTAAAAAATTAAAAAATACTATTTCAACTGTGTTTTTCGTCCGTTAACTTTTGAACCTAAATGTTATAAAAATAAAAATGTAAAAGATGTAAGTAATATTTTAAAAAATAGAAAAAATATCAATATTATTACCCTTAAATACAATAAATGTAAGTATAATTTACTCCATAAAAAAATATGTCATTTAATGTATTATCCCATTCTCTTTTCACCCATAAGTTAATAAATCTACATAGAGCATAGGACAGCATTACTCCCTTATTGTGAGGTTAAGCATAGTTACGTGGATTTATTGTTCATTACAAAAATTTCAACCAAACAACTATTTTCATTGGTGAGGAGCCTTAACAGCTCAGTAGTTTCATGCATTTTTATAAGGCTCAGCACCCAGGTAGTATGCGGTTCGAGTCTCCATAACCCCTCTCTTTTCTCCCTTCTCTCCCCTCCCGACTATCCATGTACTTCCAATAAAAAAAAATCTATTTTCATAAAGCATATTTTTTTTTAGGGGTACAAATGTCCGAATGAAACTAATAATTCATACTATATTTATATCCCATATTTATTTATATTTTTCTATGTTCAAATATATTGTTCGGAGTTGACACTTAAACCCTCGTAAGGGGTAAGTGTGAGTGGGGAGAGAGGATGAGATAGAGAGGGTAAGAGATTTACCTGAAGGACAATTTTATCCTTTAATTTTACTTTTGTAATATTTTTAAGTTCTTTTTTTCTTGTGTTTTTTACTAATTTTTTATATTTTTATTCGTATTTTCTTAAATTGAGTAACTTTTCAAATTTCTACTTTTACTTTATTTACGTTTTATGTTAACTTTTATCTAAATTAGTTAGGATTAAGTTTGGATACCAACATTTTACTTTGCAATTTTATTAGTAAATTTTCTTATTTTTATTTTTTCGTTTATCAGATTATTCATTCTTACCCCTTTTTTTAGTTTTTTAGTTTTTTTTATTTATAAATTTGATCTTATTTTTTGCTCAATATATACAGTATACACAATCAAATATTTCAATGCAAGAGAAATATTGTCATTATGGTTAATTATTGTCTTTTTATTTTACAATTTAATCTCTCTTAATTCTATCCTCTAATAAAAATATTACCATACAGTTGAATTTAAATCGTAATACATATGCATTTATTGCTCACTCATGATTTAAATAAAAACATAATAAAAAAGATATATGTAAATGAAAAAAATACAAAATCAACTATTTTTTCAGACGTTGTGTATTAAAAATATATTTTTATGAAAAATAGAGAGAAAGATTTGGTTTGAAATAAAGAGAAAAAAAATTAGATTTAAAATATAGAGAAAGAGAATTTGAATTTTAAATGAAAAAAGTAATGAGTGCTAGTTGATGGCAGAGAAGAGAGAAAAAGTGCCATGTAGGACACATATAAATATAATTTTTTCTTATAATATAGATAAATTTAAATCATAATACAAATGCATTCATTGCTCACTCTTAATTTAAATAAAAAGCAATGAAATATATATATACATATATATATATATATTAAAAAATTTACAAAATTAGCTAAATTTTTAGACATTATTTATTAAAAATATATTTTTATGAAAAATAAAGAGAAAGGTTTGGTTTGAATTAAAAAGAAGAAAAATGAATTTAACATCACGCCCCAAAATTTGGATCACTTAAACTACCCCAAGAAAATTCATTTTGTAATACTAAAATGCACCAAAACCACCCAAGCCCAAATGGGTCCATGTCGTAAGTCAAAAATAAATTCAAAACCTTTAAAAAATGCACTTCTGATAGTTTAATTTAGGTAAAAGAAGAATTCAAAAGAATAAGATAAAGGTCTCCAAAAACCAATGTTTAAAAACAAAACAATAAGAAGTTTTGGATTTTGCCTTGACTGCTTGAGTGGTCTTAACCTGTATACTGTTTTCCCCCGGCCTACAAAACAACCAAGAGTTCATATTGACCGCTCGATTGACCGCGCTCGATAGATTGCTTGAGCGGTCATTCGAGCAGTTTGGTTCTTGACCATTTTTTAAAACCCAACTTTTCACACCCAACATTTAACCAATTTTCCAACTTTTTAAAAAGCTTTAAAGCCTGACTAAGCCACCAAAAAGATGCTAAAACATAGTTTAAAACATTCTTCTAGGCACATGAGTTGATGTAAAATACAAAATCAACCGGAAACCATTTCATTCAACTATGAAAATTTAAAACAACCAACCCATGCTTCCCCTCATCATCATGCAAACATTCACACATTAGTAAGATGGCCTTAAGGCTTACATAGCATATGCTTTCAAATCTAAAACATATTACATCGTTACATGATCCATTAACAAAAATTGGTAATAATTACCGAATTACAAAACAAAGAGAGTTTTGTCCTTCACCACCTTTGGGGCTCTTCAAGATCAAGATACATAATTATTTTCACCTAAAAGGTTTTAAATCCCACAACGTGAGTCAAAACTCAATATGAAATAGACTAGTATGAATTAAAAGCATAACATGCAATTACATATTATATAAACAACTTAACATCACAAGTCTCAAAATAATTTTTCATTCTTAAAACCACACGTTTTTATATAATCTACTAGCGTTCAACAGCTCAATAAACAAACATACGTTATTTTTCACCAGATTTTCACAGCCAATGATAATTCTTATACACTTTGTACTATTTTACGGTCTTCTACCAAGGGACAAGTACTACCCAAATTATGTAATTTTTTTACGATCTTTCATCGCATGACCAATATTCGCCCAATTTATGCAATTTTTTACGGTCTTTCACCGCAGGACAAGAACGTGCCCCAACTAAACAATTCTTATGGTCTTTCACCGCAGAAGCAATCGAATCTTAAGTTACACACATAGTTGTTGTACATCAAAAGAGGCACACAGCCATGCACAAACATTGAAAGACAAAGGTGGAAAGGTCAAAATGTTGGAACTCACGCATTGCAGCAGTCGCCCTAGGCTCAGGTACTCTCGCTCCTCTCCTAGCAGCCTCAGTTAGCTAACCGATGGAACCTACAATCTCATCTAGCAATTCTACCCTGTCTACTGGTCCTTGAAGAGCATTAGCATCCCCAGTATTAGGGATTGGCACTCCCCTTGACCTAGACCACGACTGCGACCTTGACCACGACTTCGTCTTCTCCGTGTGGACATAACTTATATATGAAAGAAATATATAATATAACCACGTAAGATTCAACTCATCATGTTATTATCAATACATGTCACACAATCATCATGTTATTATCAATACATGTCACACAATCATGCTAACACTTAGCCATTCGAGATCAAGCAGACATACTCCACATACCGAGGAGCACCGACAAAAGTGACAAGTCAATTTGAGTAACCTACTTAGATTCCTTGTTAGAAAATACGTCGGCCAAATGTATTTCTAACTTGACTTCTAAATTTGTTAATCCAACCGCCCGAAATCAAGACTAATCAATCTCAAGGTCTAACCTCCATGTTAACGTATTCATTCTCATGTCATCAAAACATTCAAATTCATGCATATTAAGTACATGCAACCATCTTTATCGGGTGATGCAATCACTCCCACAACTCTTAGGTATTCGAACTTAGAGTTCTAATACTAAATTGTCACACCCTAAAATTTGGGTCACGTAAACCACTCAAGAAAGCCCATTTTCTGATACCAAGATCCACCAAAACTACCCAAGCCTCAATAGGTCCAAGCCGTAAGCTAAATTTTTTTTAAAACCTTTGAAAAATGCACTTCTGAGAGTTTAATTTAGGTAAAAGAAGAACCTAAAACAATAAGATAGAGGTCCCTAAGAGCCAATGTTTAAAAACAAAACAATAAAAAATTTTAGATTTTGCCTTGACCGCTCAAGCGATTTTAGCCTGTACACTATCTTTTTCACGCTCTGCAAAACAACCGAGTGTCACATTGGCCGCTCGATGGACCCTCGATAGACCGCTCGAGCGGTTCATTAAGCGGTCTGGATCTGGACCATTTTGCAAAATCCAACCTTTAACACTCAACACTTAATTATTTTTCCAACTTTTTGAAAAGTTTCAAAGCCTGACTAAGCCACCAAAAACATGTTAAAATATGGTTTAAAACTTTCCTCGCGGCACAGGAGTTGATGTAAAGCACAAAATCAATGGGAAAGCATTTCATTCAACTATGAAAATTTAAAACAGCCAACCGATAGTTTCTCTCATCATCATACAAACATTCACACATCGATAACATGTCCTTAGGCTTATAGAACATATGCTTTCAAATTAAAATATATTACATCATTACATGATCCATTAATAAAATCGGTAATAACTACCGAACTAGAAAACAAAGAGTTTTGTTCTTCGCCACCTCTTGGGCCCCTCAAGATCAAGCTACGTGATTATTTTCACCTGAAATGTTTTAAATCTCATAACGTGAGCCAAAACTCAATAGAAAATAGACTAGCAAGAATTAAATGTGTAACATGCAATCACAGATTATATAAACAACTTGACGTCACAAGTCTTAAAATAGTTTTTCATCCTTAAAACCACACGTTTTTATATAATCCACTAATATTCAACAGTTCAATAAACAAACACACGTTATTTTCCACCAGGTTTCCACAACCAACAATAATTTCTATATACTTTGCACTCTTTTACGGTCTTATATCGAGGAACAAGTACTACCCTAATTATGTAATTCTTTACGGTCTTTTACCGCGGAACCAATATTCATCCCATTTATGTAATTTTTTGCCGTATTTCACTGCAGGACAAGTACTTGCCTTAACTAAACAATTCTTTATAGTCTTTTACCACGTGAGCAATCGAATCCCAAGTTACATACATAATTGTTGTACATCAAGAGAGGCACACAACCATGCACAAACATTTAAAAACACTTAGTCATCAACAACACGTTGAAACCACGGCTCAACCCCAAGAATTAGCTCTACACCTCCCCAAACCATGTTTCACAACACATATATAAATTCTTTCGATTTTCAAAACTCATCATTTTAAAAATCACATAACATACGTCCACCAACTTTGTAATAAATCAAAAAAAAAAAGCCTATCATACTTTTTATCCCATTAAACATGATTTAAACACAAAATTTGACATTTATAGCATTTTAAACGGTAAAAATACACATAATCACACGTAATACCCTTTTAAAGAAGAATAGTCTAGAATCTTACCGTAGAGAGTTAAAAACTTAAAATTTTAAACACTGAAAAAAATTAAAGTCGCTAAAATGAGATTTTGCTCAGATAGGCGCGAAACCCACGGCGAGCATATCGATGTTCGACTATTGCAACGCCAAGAACCAAGCTCGAACCAAGCTGAAAGCTAAAAAGAAGGCCAAGGTTCTGATTTCTCTATCAAGAGATAGAGAGAAGCTTATTGAACAAGATTGGATCCCAAAATCAAGGCCACTAGTTGCGACTTTAGACAACCTGCGCAGATAGATCGTTGAAGCGGTCTTTAGACCGATCGCACGGTCCTGCCTAGAAAATTTTTAACTTTCTGCCACAACACCTAATAATATCGGGATTGAAACCAACATGCATATCTAAGCTATCACATACATAAAACATATAGAAACATGCCTGTCTATAACAACAAAAAGCAACACTCAACACGTCGCGAATATATTACAAATTTAAAAGGAACCGGGTCTTACAACTCTTTTTTCCTTAAGGAATTTCGCCCCCTGAATTCGCTATGAGGTCAAGAAGAAAATAACGCTGGGTACCTAGTATGAACTTCGAACTCGAGCTCCCACAAAGCTTTCACAACACCTTGATAAAACCACAGAACCTTGACGTAGGCAATGGTTCTCCCTCTTAACACCTGTTCCTTTGTATCCAAAATTTTTAAGGGTCGTTCCTTAAAAGAAACATCCCCATCCACCCGCAACTCAACCTAATCCAAGATATGTGACGGGTCAGGCTCATATTTTTGAAACATGAAAACATGAAACACATTATGCACAGAAAACAATAGATGAGGCAAAGCCAGGCGATATGCCACCTCTCCAACCCTCTCAAGGTTTTCAAATGGCCCAATCAAACCTCGACGTGACGAGACCTTCAAGAACACGTGGTCCCCCACCCTAAACTCCAAAGGCCTCCTCTTTTGATCAGCGTAATTCTTCTAACAACTCTGGGCTATCACCAAGCGTTGGTGAATCATGATAATCTTCTCCGTTGTCTCATGCACCAAGTCAGGTCCCAACACTGCTGCCTCTCCCGCATCTGTCCAATATGCTGGTGCATAAAAATATTTTTTTAAGCCAAACATGTTGTTTGAACCCACGGGACTTTGGATCCCCCGAACCCTCAGACCTTGGGATCCCAAGACCCTAGAGATCTAGGACCCTAAGACCCAAGAGCTCTAGACCTCTAGACCTTGGGACTTCGCAGTCTCAAATTCCTGGGACCTTGAAAACCCTAAACCCCAAATATTTTGGACCCCCAGGACCCCTAGACTCCCGGACCCAGACCACGGGGACCCCAAGACTCAAGAACTCTAGACTCCTAAACCCTGGAAGCCCAGATCCCTAGGACCACGAGACCCTAGGACAGCTGGAACCCGGAACCCTAGGACCCCCAAAAACCTGAGGCTCCCAAAACCCCAGACCACGGGGACCCGGAGACCCAAGAGCTCTAGACCCCTAAACCTTAGGAGCCTGAACCCCTAGGATTTCGAGACCTTGGTCTCCCTAAGACCTTAAAACCCCTAAACCTTAGGAGCCCGAACCCCCAAGACCCCGAGAATCCAAACTCTCGAGATCATAGGACAGCCGAGACCTCGAATGTTGTGACCCTCGAACCTTGGGACCCCTAGACCTTTGGGGTTTATGTTATCGTGTACAAAAATGTTCAAAATAGTTATCGGACTAACCATGTCACCCCCATGGGAGTGGAATAGCCCCTTAATAGGTGTATTAAATTAGTTAGGGGATTTTTAAACCCTCTTCTAAATACTTGCCAAACATGAGTATATATAAGTTTTTTTTCCGAATAGTTTCATTCTCTAAATAATATTGCATCCAAACATGGGCTAAAAATATTTAGATAATTCCCTGATCATCAGGTACTCTCGCTCCTCCCCTAGCGGCCTTAGTTAGCTAACCGATGGAACCCACAATCTCACCTAGCAATTCTACCCCTCTACTGGTCCTTGAGGAGCATTAGCATCCCCAGTATTAGGGATTGGCACTCCCCTTGACCTAGACCATGACCGCGACCTCGACCACGACTTCGTCTTCTCCGTGTGGACATAACTTATATATGAAAGAAATATATAATATAACCACGTAAGATTCAACTCATCATGTTATTATCAATACATGTCACACAATCATCATGTTATTATCAATACATGTCACACAATCATGCTAACACTTAGCCATTCGAGATCAAGCAGACATACTCCACATACCGAGGAGCACCGACAAAAGTGACAAGTCAATTTGAGTAACCTACTTAGATTCCTTGCTAAAAAATACGTCGGCCAAATGTATTTCTAACTTAACTTCCAAATTTGTTAATCCAACCGCCCGAAATCAAGACTAATCAATCTCAAGGTCTAACCTCCATGTTAACGTAGCACACAAAATTCCCATACAATAATAGATAATCATTCTCATGTCATCAAAACATTCAAATTCATGCATATTAAGTACATGCAACCATCTTTATCGGGTGATGCAATCACTTCCACAACTCTTAGGTATTCGAACCTAGAGTTCTAATACTAAATTGTCATACCCCAAAATTTGGGTCACGTAAACCACTCAAGAAAGCCCGTTTTGTGATACCAAGATCCACCAAAACTACCCAAGCCTCAATAGGTCCAAGCCGTAAGCTAAAAAAAATTAAAACCTTTGAAAAATGCACTTCTAAGAGTTTAATTTAGGTAAAAGAAGAACCTAAAACAATAAGATAGAGGTCCCTAAGAGCCAATGTTTAAAAACAAAACAATAAAAAATTTTAGATTTTGCCTTGACCGCTCGATCGATCTAAAGACCGCTCAAGCGGTTTTAGCCTGTACAGTATCTTTTTCACGCTCTGCAAAACAACCGAGAATCACATTGACCGCTCGATGGACCCTCGATAGACCGCTCGAGCGGTTCATTAAGCGGTCTGGCTCTGAACCATTTTGCAAAATCCAACCTTTAATACTCAACACTTAATCATTTTTTTAACTTTTTGAAAAGTTTCAAAGCCTGATTAAGCCACCAAAAACATGCTAAAATATGGTTTAAAACTTTCCTCGAGGCACAGGAGTTGATGTAAAGCACAAAATCAATCGAAAAGCATTTCATTCAACTATGAAAATTTAAAATAGCCAACCGATGGTTTCTCTCATCATCATACAAACATTCACACATCAATAACATGTCCTTAGGCTTATAGAACATATGCTTTCAAATTTAAAATATATTACATCATTACATGATCCATTAATAAAATCAGTAATAACTATCGAACTAGAAAACAAAGAGTTTTGTTCTTCGCCACCTCTGGGGCCCCTCAAGATCAAGCTACGTGATCATTTTCACCTGAAATGTTTTAAATCTCATAACGTGAGTCAAAACTCAATAGAAAATATACTAGCAAGAATTAAAAGTGTAACATGCAATCACAGATTATATAAACAACTTGACGTCACAAGTTTTAAAATAGTTTTTCACAAGATTATCAAAAGATGAGGCAAAGCCAGGCGATATGCCACCTCTCCAACCCTCTCAAGGTTTTCAAATGGCCCAATCAAACCTCGACGTGACGAGACCTTCAAGAACACGTGGTCCCCCACCCTAAACTCCAAAGGCCTCCTCTTTTGATCAGCGTAATTCTTCTAACAACTCTGGGCTATCACCAAGCGTTGGTGAATCATGATAATCTTCTCCGTTGTCTCATGCACCAAGTCAGGTCCCAACACTGCTGCCTCTCCCGCATCTGTCCAATACGCTGGTGCATAAAAATATTTTTTAAAGCCAAACATGTTGTTCGAACCCACGGGACCTTGGATCCCCCGAACCCTCAGACCCTAGGACCCCAAGACCCTAGACCTCTAGGACCCTAAGACCCGAGAGCTCTAGACCTCTAGACCTTGGGACTCCGCAGTCTCAAATTCCCGGGACCCTTGAAAACCCTAAACCCCAAATATTTTGGACCCCTAGACTCCCGAACCCAGACCACGGGGACCCCAAGACTCAAGAACTCTAGACCCCTAAACCCTGGAAGCCCAGATCCCTAGGACCACGAGACCCTAGGACAGTTGGAACCCGGAACCCTAGGACCCCCAAAAACTTGAGGCTCCCAAAACCCCAGACCACGAGGACCTCGAGACCCAAGAGCTCTAGACCCCTAAACCTTAGGAGCCCAAACCCCTAGGATTTCGAGACCTTGGTCTCCCTAAGACCTCAAAACCCCTAAACCTCAGGAGCCCGAACCCCCAAGACCCCGAGAATCCAAACTCTCGAGACCATAGGACAGCCGAGACCCCGAATGTTGTGACCTTCGAACCTTGGGACCCCTAGACCTTTGGGGTTTATGTTATCGTGTACAAAAATGTTCAAAATAGTTATCGGACTAACCATGTCACCCCCATGGGAGTGGAATAGCCCCTTAATAGGTGTATTAAGTTAGTTAGGGGATTTTTAAACCCTCTTCAATAGTTTCATTCTCTAAATAATCTCGCATCCAAACATGAGCTAAAAATATTTAGATAATTTTCTGATCATCATTTGTATGTTGTAAAACTAACCCCACAAACATACATATAGGATAGTAATGAGATTAGACAGAGTAGTCAACTTGGTCTCTTTGGGATAATTACTTGTTTACTTATTTTAGTTAGTTTATTTTTATTTTTAATAAATTTTTTTATTATTTAGCCAAATTTTTTAACTTCTCATACTGAGGCGAATCGAGAAAATAATTTTTTTAATAAAATTATTTTGACTTTTTTTATTTTTCAATAAGTGAAATTTTTTATTACTTATTTTCGTCTTCAGTGAATTTTTTTACCTTGCGATCAAATTTTTTTTACCTCTCCAATTCATTTTATCGAGATGATTTAAAAAAATAAAAAAACATGGTTAATGCATATCTAAGTTATCACATGCATAAAATATATAAAAATATGTCTTTTTATAACAACAACAAGCAATACTCAACACGCTGCGATTATATTACAAATTTAAAAGGAACTGGGTCTCACAACTCTTTCTCCTTAAGAAATTTCACCCTCAAACTTCGCTACGAGGTTAAGAAGAAAACAACTCCGAGTACCTAGCACGGACTTCGGACTCGAGCTTCCACGTAGCTTCCTCAACGTCGTGATAAAGCCACAGAACCTTAACGTAGGTAATAGTTCTCCCTTTTAACACTTGTTCATTCGTATCCAAAATCTTCACAGATCGTTCCTCAAAAGAAACATCCTCGTCCACCCGCAACTTAGCTCAATCCAAGATATGTGACGGGTCAAGTTCATATTTTCGAAGTATGAAAACATGAAATGCATTGTGCACATAAGACAACTGATGAGGCAAAGCCAGACGATATGCCACCTCCCCTCTCGAGGATTTCAAACGATCCAATAAAATGCGACAACAACTTTCCACTTCGGTAAAATGTCATCAAATCTCGGCGTGGCGAGACCTTCAAGAACACGTGGTTCCCCACCCGAAACTCCAAAGGCCTCATTCTTTGATCAACATAATTCTTCTAATGACTCTGGACGGTCACCAAGCGTTGGTAAATCATGGTAATCTTTTCTGTTGTCTCTCGCACTAAGTCGGGTCCCAATACTGTTGCTTCTCATGCATTTGTCTAACATGCTGGTGCATAAAAATATTTTTTTAAGCCAAACATGTTGTCTGAACCCTCGCGACCTTGGATCCCCCGTACCCTCTGACTATGGGACCTCAAGACCCTATATCTCCTGAACCCTAAAACCCAAGAGCTTTAGACCTCTATACCCTGGGACTCCGTAATCATAAACTCCCGGGACCCTCAAAAACCCCAAACTCCCGAAACACCCAAAAACCCAGAACTCCCGGGACCCTAAACCCCCGAGAGCCCAGGCCCTTGGGACCACGAGACCCTAGGACAGCGGAACCCCAAACCCGAGACCCTCGAAAACCCAGGGCCCTCAAGACCCCTGACCACGAGGACCCCAAGGACCCCAAGACCCAAGAGTCCAAGAGCTCTAGATCCCTAAACTTGGCAACCAGAATCCCTGGAACCCCGAGACCTTAGGATCACCAGACTTCTGAACCCTTAAAACCCCAAACCCCAAGACCCTTAGACCATGGACCCTTCGAACCCTAGGACTTCGGATCCCAAATCCCGGAACTCCCAAACCCTCAGGGTCCCAGACTATAGGGACCCCGAGACCTAAGAGCTCTAAACCCCTAAACCTCGGGAGCTCGAACCCCTAAGATCCCGAGATCCTGGACCCTCAAGACCTTAGGATAGCCGAGACCTCTGACCTTGGGACCCCCGGACCTTCGAAGTTTATGTTGTTGTGTACAAAAATATTCAAAATAGTTATAGGACTAACCAATTCACCACATGGGATTAGAATAGTCCCCTAATTGGTGTGTTAAGTTAATTAAGCGATTTTTAAACCCTCTTCTAAACACTTGCCAAACATGAGTATATATAAGATTTTTTTCGAATAATCCTATTCTCTAAATAATTTTGCATCCAAACATGGGCTAAAAATACTTAGATAATTTTCTGATCATATGTAAATTGTAAAACTAACCCCACAAACATACATATAGGTCAGTAATGGGATTAAACAGAGTAGTCAACTTAGGTCTCTTCGAGATAATTATTTATTTGTTTATTTTAGTTGATTTATTTTTATTTTTAGTGAATTTTTTCTTATCGTTCAGTTAAACTATTATATTTTTTAATTTTTTTTATTGAGGCGGGCGGGTCAAGAAAATAATTTTTTTATTGAAATATAAAAAAAAAATTAGAAAAAAAGTATATCAAAATAAATCAATAAATCAAATTTTATATTGCTTATTTTTATTTTTAGTGAATTTTTTTACCTTGCGATCAAATTTTTTTACCTTTCCTATTTATCTTATCGAGATGATTCAAAAAAATAAAAAAATATGATTAATAAAAATTCAGAAAAGACAAAAAAAAAAAAGAGTAAAATTACAAAAACTATCCCAACAGGGCCTTAATGTGAGTTTTTTTTTATATTATTATTTTAACGTACTTTTGTGATCTTTGAATATTTTTAATTAATTACTTAAAATGTTTACTTTCTCCCAGGTCCCTCCAGTTGCACTGCCTCCAAAAGCTGCGGTTGTAAATTTTAATAAATGTGGCAGCGTAACCAGAAAACTATTGTATTGCAAACCTCGCCACCTCCTCCACGGGAAATTATTTGGTACTTTATGTAAATAATATTTTTTAATATTTTTAATAAATAAATAATTATAATTTATATAATATAAATAATTTTATATTTTTTAATCACTTAATAAAAATAAATTATTTTATTCAAATTATAAAATTTATTATCAACATTTTAAACAAAAATAATAGGTGAAGTTAACAAGTAAAAATTTGAGAGCACGAAATTATTGCTCCTCCACACCCCATCTTCTTATCACTCCCACACCACCCCCACATAGGGATAGGGATAGGGATGGCAATTTTCTTCGTCTCGTTCTAATTTCATTCTATTTTTGTCTTGTTTTGTAAGATTTTTTTTGCTCCCGATAACAAACGAAATAGGGACGATATTTACTCTTTCTGTCCCGTTTTTCACCGTCCCGCCCTCGATTACGTAAAATAAATATTTTTTAAATATTAATATATGTATAAAATATATATTTTACAAATATAATAAGTTTAAAATATTAAAATATTATATTTATCTCTATTTTTTTTATTTCTTATATTTTGTATATTTAGTTATATTAATTCATCAACTATTATTTGTTATTTATTATATTATTTATAACTTTTATTAATACTACTCTTTTAAATTTTAAAAATTATATTAGAAATATCTCCGTACCCGTTTCGTTCTCCGTTATTTTTTTAATATTTTTTTTCGTTCCCACCTCGATCAAATAAAAAACATGAATGGAAAAACTAATTTTCGGCCGCACCCCGACCCGCCCATTGCCATTCCTATATAGGGATGTGCGCCAGTTAAAGGGAAAAATTCTCCATTAATTCAGTTTTTGTGGGTAAATTTTTTGAAATCTTTTTAAAGAGTCTCATATTTTACAATTATAAAAGAGTTAGGCCCCATTTGAAATAATTGTATATTTGTTTATTTTATTTAGATTTTACAATTAGAAAAGAATTAGGCCCCGTTTGAAGTAATTCTGTATTTATTTATTTTATTTATTTATTTATTTTTTGATTAGTTTTTTTTTATTATTTAGTTAAATAATTATATTTTTTTACTTCTCTCATTAAGACGAGTAAAAAAATAAAAAATTTAATTATAATGTAAAAAAAGTTAAAAAATAAAAATAAATCAAAATAAACCAATAAGATAAATTTTTGTGTTAATTATTTTCATCTTTAATAATTTTTTTAATATTTTGATCAAAAAAATTTTTTTTTATTTATCTTATCAGACGATTTGAAAAAATAAAAATTTTTAATCAACAAAAACAAAATTTGGACAAAAACAACAATAAAATTTTTTTAGGAATTTTACCCCAAATAGAGCCTCCGTCTTACCTTTGGTTTTCTTAAATTCAAGTTCTATTACATTTTTATCTAACTATATACTCATAATTTTTTTAAAATAGTAGGCATTAATTACTTAGCTCTCAATTATATTTGGTTATTTCTTAAATAAATAAAAATAATTATTTTTCCTTTACATATGAAAATAACAATAATCATTGAGAATTTTTTCTCAAAATTAATAAATTTAGTTTTAAAACTGAAAATATTAAAATTAGAAAATTTCCCAATTTTAAAATTGAGAAATTTAAATTAAAAAGTTCTCCTTTTCGATAATGAGAAATAAGTTTTAAAATTGAGAAAAATAAAAACAATTATTTTTTTAAACTGAGAAACTTCTTTGTTTCATATAAGAAATTTATCAAACTTTTAGATTTTATTATTTTTATATAATTTTATATTTAATATAGATCTTATTTTATAAATCTTAGCACTCGTAAGTTTTAAATATATTTATTTGGTTAAACAAGAACCTATATGTTGAAGGTTAGAAAATTTAACAATGTACAAGTAAAATTTTTAATAAATGCAATTTTATCTATAAATAAGGACAAATATGCTATGATAATATTTTAGATTAAATATGGAACTCCATCTTTAAAAGTCATAGTAATTGAACGAGTATATATACAAATATTTTAATTATGACTAATAATTAATTAACTCTATTTTTTAATTTATTGCCAATTTATTCTATTTTTAAACTCTATTTTAAATATGGCTAATATTTAATTGATTCTATTTTTTAATTCATTGCCAATTTATTATTTGTCAAAATTAGCTAGTTTGTTAAATATTTTTAGCAATTTTCTGCAACTTAGCGGATTGAAAAATTGTGAACTTTTGTTTTTCTTTTCAAAAAATATTAATTCTAAAAAGAAAAAAAAAAGTATTTTTAGGTGGCGTTGCTTATTCTAATAGACACAAACAAAGACAACGAGGTAGACAAGAAGGAGGAGGATGACGATGTCGCGGAAGACAATGGGCCATCGGATCCCGTGAATACTCTGGTTGTCGGATTTTGAGGCAAGCTAGATACCAGAGGTAATTTATGGTGATAGAAGTCGATTATGCTTCTGTCAATAATTGAATATTATGTTAAATTTAAATTTTAAATATAATAGAAAGAAAAGTCAATAATTAGATAATATGTTAAATTCAAATTTCAAATATAATATAAAAAAAGTCTAATACTTTAAATAAAAGTAAATTAATCATAAAATCTTATCCCAATTTATAATGTGCTAAAAATAATAAAATAAATATGGTAGAACTAAAACTCTTTTAAGGTTTAAAAAAATTAATCTTCAAATTTCTCTTTTTTAAACTTTATTTTAAATATGATCAATAATTATTTAATTCTATTTTTTTATTCATTGCCAATTTACTATTTATCAAAATTAGCTAGTTAGGTAAATATTTTTAGCAATTATAGTCTGCAACTTAGCGGATTGAAAGATTGTGAACTTTTGATTTTTTTAAAAAAATATTAATCCTAAAAACTAAAAAATGTGTTGCAACTTTTTTAAAAAATTTACTCTAACAAATTAAATAAAAGTTTGAAGTAAAAACAATAATAGTCATTTAACAATAACAACAACAACAATAATAATAAATTAAATATTTTTGCTCGTTACATTTATAATACACAGTAAGGTGGTATTTAAATTGCTGAAACTAATAACTTATAAATTATAACTTGTAACAAAAATTATAAATGTTTGATAATAATTATAGTTTGTAACTAAAATAGAAGAAAAAAATTACTTATAATTTGTAGTAAAAATTATTAGTGTTTAAAATAATGTAACTTATAGTTAAAATTAGTAATAAAAAACTAAAATCTACAGTAGAAAACTTTGCTAAACACCCCTTAAAAAAGTCAAAGCATAACGATAGCAATTAAAATCATAAATGACTTAATTTGTTTATTAAAAATTATAAACAACTAATATAAACATATATAAGATTAAAATTCATAATATGTAAGGATATCGTAATCAATATATATTGTAATTACTTTATATTTTGTTCTTAAATTATTAAAATTAAATAGTTAAATGTATTTAGGTACCAGTAATAACTAAGTCTCTTACATTTAATTTTAAATAAAAATAAAAATTTTAAAAATTAAAATTTTTAAATGTTCAAAATAGGGACTCATTCATTTGTATAAAACTCGTAAATTAATACGATTTAATTCGAGTTGACGAATTAAAATGAATTAACAAAAATATTTAAATTATTTGCATTGTGTTCTTAAATTATTAGAATTAGATAAT
>JAOTRH010452151.1:0-27631 GCA_034768845.1 Heliamphora exappendiculata | reverse complement strand
ATATATTTTTCTTCTAAATTTTCTTTAATATTTCAAAAAAAAAAAAAAAAAACTTCAGGTAAGATAACTACCAACCATTAGATAGCTATGGATAATCAGCAACAACCAAATGAAAATTAAAGCTTCTGTGTTATTTTATTTTATTTTATTTTATTTATTTAATATTTATTATTTATTATTTATTATTTAATGACACCAAACTATTAATTATTGTCATATAAGTTCAAGCCACAACATACTAAAGTGTTTAGATAATCAGGTTAAATTTCATTATTGATTTTATCGAATAATACATCATTTTTAACTTAGTATTATTATTTCACTTAAATTATATTATTATTTTAAGATAAGAATTTAAGTAAAATAATATCATAGTTAATTTCTATACACGGAAAAGCATAATAATACGCTGTTGTTTTGTTTTTAAATTAAAACGCTATTTGTTTAAACGAAACTTAATTAAAGTGTACAAAAATAATGTAAACTTTTAATACAGAATAAAAAGTCTTTCAATGGTGGCCATGGGAGCACTACTTCTGCTCCAGACCGACAATCTTTATTTCTTTTTCTTTTTTTTGTCGTTGTTTTTTAACAATAGACATATATTTATATATGTGTGTCTATTGTAAAACGTAATTAATTCTCTCTCTCTCTTAATAAATTCTTGTACAAAAAATTCCCTCTCTTTTGTAATAAATTCCCTTATTGTAAAACGTATAATAAATTCTTTCTTTTTCTCTTTAATTCAATTTTTTTCACAACTCTTATTTTTTAAATTAGAAAATTAGTGAAAAGTCTAATTTATAAGCTATTTATTATTTTTCATCCCATATAATATTTTTTAACGTACATAGTCCAACGTCATAAAAAGTTCTCGAGCGATAGGTTCCATGTTGTTGAGTGTAAGTTTTGGGGGACAAACATACCCTCATCGAAATAGGTAAATTTATCGGTTTCAATATACGTGTTTTCAATAAAATAAATAACTGTATCTGTTTTAATGAAACACGTACATTACTTGATAAGTGCTTTCAATTGAACAGATAAATTTATCTGTTTAATACTTGTCAATATTAAAAAGAAATAAAAAAATTTATCTGTTTAGTAAAATGTGCTTGTTTGATAAAATAAATAAATTTATCTGTTTCAATATACGTGTTTTCAATAAGACAGATAAATTTATTTATTTTATTATACGTGTTAAAATAAATTGGATAAATTTATCTGTTTCAATATACGTGTTTTCAATAAAATAGATAAATTTATCTATTTCATTATACGTGTTAAAATAAAACAGATAAATTTATCTGTTAAAGAAAATGTGCTTGTTTGATGAAACAGATAAATTTATCTGTTTCAATATATGTGGACAACGCCGATTACAACTTCTGAATAGAGGTCTCCAACCAACAGTTCCACGTCGAACTACTAGAAGAATAGTCCGACGGTACTCCAATTCCATCTCCTAACTCTGCTACATTTGTCCCATCCATGGCCGATCTCTTGCTTCAAAGTTCCCACTCTCTCTCTCTCTCTCTCTCTCTCTCTCTCTCTCAGATGTTCCGTAGCAGATTGGGAAAATCAATTTTAGTGAAGCAATCTTTCATAACAAAAGCTCACGATCTAGAACATGAAATTGGAATCCGACGCCAATATCACTGATTATTACACTCAGGGAAGAGCGTGGTTGTTTCATAGGGATATTTTCAAGAAAAAACTTGCTTTTTAAATAGAATGGACTTTGCGCGTTAAAATTTTTCTTTATGGACCTCTTGTTGTATAAACTTGTGTTTATGAACCTCCAGTTGAGAAGCCCTTTTTTAATACTAATAATCTATTTCTAATTTATATCTAATTTAATTTAATGTAAATTAGGTAATTAATTAAAATGTGGGGTGTTACACATGTGACTTAAGGAAGATGAGTAAATGGTCATTTGTCTTGGCCAGTGCCAAAAAAAAGGGCACTCTATATATTTCGAGTTCTTATAGCAACATAGAAGTGGCATCGTTTGGTGTTAATACTGGTACATGGCACAGAAAATTGGGCCACATGAGCAAAAAAAGGTTGAAGGAAATGGTTTTAAAAGGGAGTTGTTAGGGCTACAGTCAATTGACTTGAATTTCTAAGAAAATTGCTCGAAAAATAGAAAAGGTCAGCTTCACTAAAGCAACAAGTACTCCTAAATTAGAAAGGTTAGAATTAATCCATACCGATGTGTGAGGACTTTGTCAGGTACCGTCTTTTAGTAGCCCTTGGTACTTTATTACTTTCATTAATAATGCTACTAGAACAGTAGGAGTGTGTATTTCTGCAAGAATAAATATGATATTTTTGGTACGTTCAAAAATTGGAAAGCCCTGGTTGAAAAATGAGACAAAGATGAAACTAAAATGTTTGAAATCTAACAACGGCGGTGAATATTGTGATGGTAAGTTTGAAGCTTATTGTGCTACAAATCGGACGAAGAGATTGAAGATAATTCTGGGGATGCCACAATAGAATAGAGCTGCTGAGCGCACAAACAGGACTTGTCACACCCCCTCTCAAGGGCCAAAACTTAATGTGAAATAAACACAGTCAAAGAATAATTATATCAGTCAAACTGTAATTATCTGTTCATATGATCAAAACAGCTGTACATATTATGGATAAGTTTTTTCATACATTCAAACTGGAATATATACTTAACAAAAACTTTGCACTTCAGGTCCTGACTACTAAAAATTTAAGCAAAAAGACACTTGACTGCGAGTCTAAGTCTATGAACCCAACAACTGTGGTGAGCCAACTCTAGCCACCCCTACAATCTACAACCGCAAAGGTTACAGTAGAGTGCATTTAGTATTATAATGAATAAGATAGGAAACAGTCATTTCATTCAAAATCTCATGTTTTTCATAAGAGATATAAAAATACTGCATGTACTCATCACAAAAATCCCATAAATAATATTCTCAGCCATTTTCAAAATTATCTTGCTCAAACTTTTCAAAAGTATCTTTCAGGCTCAACAGCCACGGGTCATTGAATTCACTATCACATAATTTAAAAGTAGAGTTCTTGGCATAACCGCCACAATTCAAATTGAAACTGTCTTATTCATAATCCATGCCCAACAGTGACCAAGTAGTCGTCCACCTCACGATCGGGAATTTCGACGGTACCGTAACCTCAATTCTCAATGCACGGATAGTAACGTGATGGAATGAGGGCCACTCTCCATCAAGCACGAGTAGTATGTGCTGCTCGGGACTTAGCCCACAAAGCCTTTAAGGCAAAAATTTCGGCTCAACGGGAAACCTCCCCCATAGGGGAACCAACACCCATAATTGGGCAGCCTCCCCTGACGGGATATAAAGGGCTGAAAATTCTTGTAACTTGGCACTTTGGAACAGCATCTCATAATATTGATATCATTTGTCAAAATATTTGTATCACAAATATATGCTTTTCAAAAGGTACAGATAGCATATTTAGAAATATCATGGCATTTGAATAAAAAATCATGCTATCACAATTTTTTATATTTCAAAACATGAATATAAAGCATAATTTATGCATTTTTCTGTTCAAAATAATAATTAAGCACTCTTAACTGGTCAAAGCATAGTCCACTCCACTTCCCTTGAACGAGCCCACCTAAATTTTCAATGATCACATCTTGATGTCTAACAAATAATTAAAATAATAAATATATAGCGAATTTTATATATAGGCAACTAACTTTAAAAATGATGAGTTTGGGATTTTACTTTTAAAATTAGTTTGTGAGGGGGCTAATTTTGTTCGTGAATTTTGAAAGTCGTACTGAGATTCGTCCTGGTCGAATTCTATATCGTTGAAAAGCTCTCAAAACCTAATTTTCAATAGTTTCAACGTTGGAATCATTCGAGACTCATACGAAAACCAACGGTTTTCGGAAGGAGCTGTTTTGATCAAAACTTAATTTTCAGACAGCTTTATGTCCAACTGTTTAGGCCAAGATTGCGTGTAGCAAACGCTCTTCTTGACAAAAGTCATAAACACAGAAATTGTAGATAACTGTTTCCCCTTTCCAGAACATCAAAGATCACCCAAAACGGAGGTCGTTAGAAGAAATGGTGGCCGTTTAAATAGACTGGTTCGTTGAGTCTTTAAAATATCCTGGGCAGATTCGGTTTTTCACATTCAGGTGAAGTTTTAACATATTAAACGGTCTTTCTGAGGAAAGTGATAAACATAAAAGTTGTAGTTCGTGATGTCCTGTTTCCGGAACACTAATTATCATTCATAACGGAGGTCCGTAGCAAAAACTGTGATTGTTTAAGCCAGACTGCGCAAATTTTGTTTGTTTCCAAATGCGTGACTTAAAAATTAATATCTCCCTCAATTCTTGACTAAATGATGCAATTCTTATCTTATTTTAAATAAGAAACAAATATATAGATGCCCATAGATCTGACTGTATGCACGGTGGTTTGTGGTGGTCGTGGGGGGTGTCAAAAGGTGGTAAAAGGTGGTGGTAACTTTGTCGAGCACAAAAACTGATTTATTTTCAGAATTTTACTTACCGGCGGCAAATGGTGACGGCGACAGAGATCGGAGACAGCAGGCGGTGGGGTCTGACGGTGGCGAGAGGAGGCGGCGCCAATGTTGTAGTTGGCGGCAGCTTAAGGGTCGGTGGCACACGGCGGCAGAAGGCGCGGCGTGAGGGTTAGCACGCTGTTCCTTCTTCTCCCATTTGTTGCTTCTGCTACTTTCTCCTAATTCTTTCATTCTCTTTAATTTTCTTTTGTTCCCTTCTTACTCAGACCATTTCTTGTTCGGTGCGTATGTTATAGAGAATCGGTAGGGGCATGTGCCCATGTGTCAACCTGCATGTAAAAAAAATGCCAGGTGGCAGCACTAGCTAGCGGGTGACTTGGTTCTTCCTGATGCAAGCTCGTTTTTGCTTTCTAATTTTTTTTTTTTTTTTTTTGTCCTTTCCTGATCTTAACTAACATCCTAATATATAATTCTTCACATAGTCTTGATTGGTAACGTGGATAAAAGCTAAGGAAATTTATTCCTTAATAGTTTCCATCGAACAAAGTTATGGAATTACTCATATCAGAATGTTGACACTTGGTGACATGTGTCACCTAATTCTGTAAAATTTTGATTGGGTTAATTTTTGGACCTAAAATTTTGTTTTTTTTAAAATTCACAAAAATTAGTATAAATTTTTAATATTGTTTTATAATTTATTGTATAAACGAAATTATCACGAAAATTCTCGAGCTACGTAATATGATTTTATTTCGTAATTTACAATTATCGGTGTTTTATAAAAAAATTTGTTTTTGATCTCTGGATTTAAAATTAACTATAGGGTTTTGTCAAAAAATTTTATTTGAAGATTATTATTATTATTATTATTATTATTATTATTATTTCTAATTTGTTCTTATTTATTTATTTTTATAATGAAAAATCAAATATTATATTATTCTAAGGAGCTTAATTAAATGGGCCGAAAAATTATGATTGACATGTGTCTCATTTCTATTGATTGCTAGGATACGGGTTATTACAGGACTATTCTTAAGCATGTTAGGAGCATGAGAATACATATTGAGCTACCAAAACAATTCTAGACTGATGTAGTAAATACCACCGCGTATTTGATCAATAGATGACCTTTTCAATTACTTTGAATGATAGATTGCTAGAAGAGGCAGGGACTGAAAATTGGTTAAATCTTTTCCATTTACGTGTTTTCGGTTGCACTGTTTATGTACACATTAAGCCTGAGAATAAAGGTAAACTTGATTTTAAGTCTCAAAAATATTTTTTTAATTTGTTATGGAAATTATAACTATGGTTATATGTTGTGGGATTTTAAAAAATAAAAACAGTTACGAGAATGGATATAGTTATTAATGAAATAGTTGTAAATAAAGATAGACAGTGTCAACAAAAAAAGGCTACAAAAAAATCAAACTTTGTTGAGTTTAATGGGATTTCTAATAAAAATATGTTAAAGTTTCGAGATATTAACACACAACCTATTCTAGAGATAGATCCGCGGACTCCTCCTTTTAGGAGTTCTACCATAGTTAGTAAGCCTACAATGTGATATTTACCGTCCTTATATTGTTTGTTACCAACAAGCAGCAGTGAACCAAAGTGTTTTGAAGAAAAATGAGAGCACGTGATAGATAATGAGATGGATTCTCTTTCGTCTAACTAAACTTGAGACTTAGTTAAGTTACCTAAGAAAAAGTTAGTTCTATACAACAAATGAGTTTACAAATTAAAGAAAGAATATGATGGAAGCAGACGGCATAAGGTAAGGCTAGTAGTCAAGGGTTTTTAGCAAAAACCAGGTATTGATTATACTGAAATATTCTCTCTTGTTGTGAAGATCTCCACCATCAGATCTATTATAAGGATTGTGGCAGCTTGAAGCAGTTAGATGTCAAAATTGCTTTCTTCTATGGCAATTTGCAGGAAGATTTCTACATGCAGCAGCCACAAGTATATGTTGTGAAAGGGAAGGAGAATTTGTTATGCAATGCCAAGAAAAGTTTGTATGGGTTGAAGCAAACTCCTAAACAGTGGTACAGAAGATTTGACAACTTTATAACAAATGCAGTTTTAGAAAATTAAATGGTATGCACAGAACACTGTTGTTACTTCAAGAAATTTGCTACCTCATATCTCATACTTCTTTTGCATGTAGATGACATGACTGTTTCATAGTCAAGTATGGATGAAATTTCTAATCTCAAGACACAATTGTCCAACGAGATTTCTATGAAGGATTTGGGTGCTACAAAAAGAATCCTTGGTATTCGAGTTAGCAGGGACATGGTGAAAAAGAAAGCTAAAGCTGTCACAAGCAGAGTATGTTGAAAAGATTCTGACAAGGTTCAACATAGAAGGTGTTAAAGCAATTAGCACACCTTTGGCAAGCCACTTTATGAAGCTCCCAAAGCAACAAGGAACTATTATTGAAAAGGAGTAGAAATACATGGAAAAGGTTCTTTATGCGTCAAGCTTAGGCAAATTGATGTATTCTATGACTTGTACAAGGCAAGACATTTCTCATCTAGTGGAAATTGCGAGCAAATTCATGAAAAATCCAAACAATAAGCAATGTGAAGTGAATTATGAGGTATCTTAATGGTACTACAAATAATGCTTTATGCTATAATGGCTCGAGCATTCATTTGTAGTGATTTTGAATTCAAACTTACCAAGGGACATTAATAGCAGGAGAAGCACTATAGGATATGTGTTTACTTTTTGGTAGTGCAGCAGTTAACTTGGCCAATCGATTGTAGAAAATTGTGACCATATTCACTACAAAGATAGAGTGTGTTGCAGCTACGAAAGGTGCAAGGAAATGGTATAGTTAAAGGGTTTTAGGAAAGAGTTAGGAAATGAGCAATATAGTTGTCAATTGTTCAACGACAGTCAGAGTGCTATTCATATTGCAAAGAATTCAACCTTTCATTCCAAAATCAAGCACATTAATATCAAATACCATTTTATTCGTTCACCATTAGAGGATGGACAACTCACGTTAAAGAAGATCTATATGAAAGACTACAAATATGTTTACATGTCTTCATACTTAGATCATACTTAGAAGACACGAGGAAGTTTTACACTAGCATTTTTTGTTTGGAGTATTAGTGGATTTGCAGCGGATCAATCTCCAAGTGAGAGATTATTGGGATATGTAAAACATGATAAACTGTTGAGCACCTAACAATAGTGGGAAGCGCTAGTAGAGCACTTAAGTGTCAAGTTTTCAAAAGAGAGCGCTAGTCGGGCACTCAAGCGTTGGCTCTCCAGAAGTGAGCGCTAGCGGAGCACTCGAGCACCAGACCGTTCTATTGTTTTCAGGTTATGGCGTTAGTAAGTGCTCAAGTATTGTGATGCCAAAATTGTTCTTTTAAACCTAACATATATTGTTAGCCTAGCTGCCATATGGCATACTTTAATTTTTCTCTCATTCTGAACATAGTAAGACCTTAGTGTGAGCCAAATAATATAGTTTTAAAACAAAAATTTTTACAAAAAAATAACTTTTTTAGATAACCCAAACAAAGCCATACTTAGAATTCATGAAGAGAATAAGAGTGATTTATACTTAGAATTTCATGAAGAGAATAAGAGTGATTTCCATTTATTGTGTCCAGATACGTCTTCTCGCATTGCAAATCTGGTTTGGATGGCTCGGGCACATCCTTCGATAAAAGTTAATGTTGCTCCAGTTACAAATGGGAAAGGGTCTATGTTTGGGATAGCTTGTTTTCGGAAATTTTTATTGTGATTTTTTTGTGCTTTTATAAACGTTTTTTAAATTTTTTAACTTTTCGAATCATACTGAAAAAACGAGTCTAAAAATATATTTATTTTAGTTAAAGTTAATAAAACACTTAAGACCAAAAAAAGCCTTACCATGCTTTAAAGTGGGTTTTTTCAACTTCTTTTATTTTTTGATCATAAACTTTTAGTTTTTAAATTTCTTGTGACGAAAGAAATCTAAAAAGTATAATTGTTTAGATTAATGTTAAAAAATTTCAATAAATTAAAATATATATATATTCTCTACGGTAATTGTTGAAATTTTAGACACAAATCTCTAAAAAATTTAAAATCAACTGATTTAGATAACTAAACGAAAATCCATATAGGCTTCAATCAACAATAACTAACACAAAAGAACATGAACAACCAAGAATACAAGAAAGCATGTGGTTCGACTGATTGTCTACCTCTACGGAGAGAAAGAAATAATTCGTTATAGGAAAATTAATAAGGATTGCAATTATCACTCTTTACCTTACAATATATTTATGGTCTCAAACTGAGCCTCTTATCGAATCTCAACATTCTTTGATCTCTAAAATTGAGCTATGCTCTGTGTATTAGACGTTCTGAATGTTCTAGGGTTTCTATTAGACATAAAACCCTTACTATGGAAGCCACTACACATCAAAAACAAAAACCTTAGCCGCGGCACAAAAATTGTTGCTGAGCGTCGGACCGCTCGAGTAGACGTTAGACCGATTGAGCGCTCAATATCCCAAGAGCAACCTACGAGAAATTGAAAATTTGAGGCAACAACCCAACAATCTCCACATTGACTCGAATTTTTTAACCATCTTGAAGATCTATTAATTGCCTCATCCTGCACCCCTCTTTTGTGTATGAGTACTCCACCTTCCCTGTATCATCAAACTGAATAAACTTGGACCAAATTCAAACCACACTTGAACTTGACCCTCTAGCAATTAACATTCTCCTCGTCTTTGGACAATCTTTCAAACTCCAAATTCTTAGTCTTCTGTGGAAACTCCGCATTCTCTGACACTACTACTTGCCTCTAAACTATCCACGTGCTACCTGTAGTTTTCTTGTAAGACAAAGGTTCTTCACTTACTGTTCTCACTCCTATTGACTTAAACCATCATCACTTGGTTTTCTGGGCGAACTAATCTGAGTGAGCTCCACCTTGACCACTATACTCTTTTTCTAACTTTCTAACATACTCTTTTTGTCAGCCTGACTAAGCCGCAAATGTCAGTATCTCGTGCTGTCCCTACTAGACTATGTTTGTGTGGTAGTGGTAATTTTACCTACCACCGTGTCCACCACCAATTTATCGAGACCATTCACTTTCTACCCTTTCATGATAACTGAAGATCCTCTTCTGATCTTCGTTGCTCCACTCTTTGCTGTGAACCCATAACCTATAAAATCCAATGATCTCAAAGAAATCAAGTTCTTCTTTAAATCCTGGAACATGTCTAACATTCTTCAAAGTCTTTATAACTCCATCAAATATTTTAATTTTCACTATACTCGTTCCAATGGCCTAACATACTAAGTCATTCCTCATTAAAATTGTACTCTCATTGCAAAATTTATACGAATCAAATCATTCTCTAAATAAACACATATGGTATGAACATCCTGAATCTAATATCTATAACTTTGATAAAAAAAAAAGTTAAAATTTGAGAAAATTGAGAGTAATTCACAGCCTGCCTCACCGTTTGATGAATCTCCAGCCAAATTGACAGTTTCTATAGGCGCTTTTCCTTTCTTCTTTTTCTCCAAAGACTGCTTTAATTCTTGGAACCGGCTCTTGTAATAACCATTTGTTAGGTAAAAATTTGAATTTAATTAACATAATTTCACTTGCGCCAAGTGAGTTTTTATTATGTAGGTCGGATCTAATTCAAGATAGAATGTATATCTTAATTACTTTCCTTATTTAAAGAGAATACTTTTTGATTCCAACTCTTTATTTATTACACGTCTCTATTTTGATCAAAGCAAATAAGTGATTTAGATTTGTTTATTTTAGGGGCTGGATCTAGGTAATGACCTAAGCTGCCTACATAGTCATGATTTGGGATCAAGCCAAATATAGTTCATATAGTTAAGACAAATTTATTTTAATTTTTATTTTGAGATTTGGTGAGTATAAAACTCATTTAATTTTAGAATTTGATTTAATTTAATTTAATTTATAATGAGTAGATGAATCATTATTTTAGACTTTAAAATTTAATTTGAGTGAATATTTGGGTTTACGAATTTTATGACTGCACCCATTTGAATAGGTTGCCTATGTATCCAAGTCGAGTTTAGCTTTGAACTGGCATGAAGTCAAACGTAGTTCAAAAGTATAAATTTGTTCATTTATTTATTTATTTTTGTGAACCTTAGAGATGCATTTAAAAATTTAAGAATTTTAGAAATTATAGCATCACTTCAAAAAAAAAAACATATCCCAACTAGGTTAGCACCTACTCCCTTATCATTCATACGCCAATTCTAAATTTAATTTTAACTTAGTTTGTAACTGTACCCATTTGGATAGGGTTACCTACGTATCCAAGTCTAGATTAACTCTGGACTGGAATCAAACCAACGTAATTCCAAGAAAATTTATTTACTTTTTATTTTTGATTTTGGATTTATTGAGTATAAATTTCATTTAATTTTATTTGTACATCACATTTTGGTGGATCACAAAGTATTGTGATTGCACTTAAGTGGAATCATAAAACTCCATGACCACACCAATTTTGGTAAATTCACTTTTGAAAATTATTTAAGTAAGAATTTCGAGTTTCACTTAATTTGTGATTAAGTTTATTTAAATAAATTGACTATATATCTGAACTGAGTGTGAAATCGGATGAAAATTAAGTTAACTAATTTACATAATTCACTTTTAAATTTATTTAAGTAAAAATTTTGAGTTTTACTTTATTTGTGATTTTATTTATTTAAATTTGTTGACTACACATTTAAATCGAGTGCAAGATTGTGTTAGAATTAAGTTAACTCATTTAAATAAATTTGTATTTTTTATATATTTAAGTGAAAATCTTAGTTTCACTTTATCTGTGACTGTACCTATTTAAATAGATTGCATATGTATTCAATTCGAGCATAAGTCCGAATTGAAATCAAGTCAACCGTAGTTCTATATTTTATTTTAATTAATTTAATTAAGCAAAATTAATTTTGATACTCGCTTAAATTATGACTATACTCCTTGGGTGTTGCTTACGTATCTAATTAGGCATGGCACCGCTTTAGAATCAAGTCAAACGTAATTCAATAAAAGAAATTAAATTTTTAATTTTAATTCTGACAAATTAAGTTGTTCGTTTTAGTTTTACTCAAATTTAAATGTCACGTTGATAATTATATTTTAATTAACTTTGAAAAAGTTAATAATTTAAATATTGTGGAGAACTTAATAAAAATAAGTTCTAACCATACATAATTTAAATTAATTTTAACCTCCAAGACTATACGACAAATCAGTGTCAATTTTATATTTTAATACATTGTTGAAGAGCACAAAACTGTCCATATTTTGTATGGGCCCTTAAGGCTAATTTGGAGAATATAAAATTGTCTGTTTATTTTTAATCAAGCTAAAAAGTCATTTGGAAAACATAAAGTTGTTCATATTTTAAGTGGGATAAAAAGTCATTTTTAGAGGATCTAAATGGATTGTTCATATTTTAACCGGGCTAAAAACTATTTTGTAGATAGCACGAATGCTGTTCGAATTTTAAGTGGCTAAAAAGCCAATGGTGGAGGTTCTCGATGTGTTGTGAAATTTTTAAGTGTGGGCTAAAAGTCATTTTTTGGAGAATGATCAAAATTATATTTTTATTGTGGGTCTAATCGGAAGATATACACCAAAATTATTATTTTTAATATAATATTGCTACTGTAGTGGCATCAAATATATATATATATTTGTTTTGAGAATTTTGGGCAATGCTTGATATCAAGACTCAAGACCCATTTATTTTGCTCAAAATATTAGACTTAAAAGCAAATTTTATTTTTAAAAAATATTTGGGTCCGTTCCAAAGGAAGTACACTCAAATTATTTTTTTATTTTTATTGGTAGAAAACACATTAAATATATTTCTTTTGGATTGCCTGAATAGATAGAGAGAGAACTATTTGAGAGACTTTGACAAAAAATAAAAAATTTTGGTTTTGGATTAGAAATCCAAAAAACAAAATTTATTTTGAGAAGAGACAAAAACAAATTTTTGTGGCTTTAACACCTCCAAAAACAAAAACAAAATTTTGTAATGGCTCTCTCCCTTACAACTTTCTCTATGATAGACTATCTATTCTTTATAGAAAAATACTAACCTCTGCCCAATTGATGATGGTTAAATGGTATATAATATATAGATATATATACAAAGTGTATTAATATATGTAAATATAGTACATCTCATACTAAAAAATGTATTAATATTAAAAAAATATTTTTATTAGTATATTAACCACCGCTCAATGAGCGGTGGTTTGCATGACCCTTCTTTATATAGGTAGATGAGTAACAAGTAAGTGCCAATCATACATAGAAGTTGGGCAATTTTGGTGATGGCGGTTTTCAGAACTGCTTCAACATGGCCCTTTTTTAATGCTAAAATTTACAGTCAAAAATAAGAAAAAAAGAAAAACTAACCCATTTTTAATGCTAAAATTTACAGTCAAAGAAAAGAAAAAAAAAGAAAGCTAACCCACGATCTTGAATGATGATTTCAAAATCACTTTTCAGTTGATACATATATATATCAGTGGCTGGGCCCACGCGATGCATGTGCAACGATATGATAATTTTTAATTATTTTAATTTTTACTCAAAAAATAAATCATATATGAATTGCATCAATTTCAAATATATAAAATAATGGACAATAATATACAATATATTGAAGAACCAATTATAACATCAAATGTTTTATATGAAGTGTTACTCAATATATAACACTATAATCCAATGGGCAAGTAAAGAGTTGTGATGAGTATGCACAGTCCACACACCTATAAAAATTTAATTCATTTTGAATTTAAAGTCGTAATTATATGGAAAAAAACATAGATTTTAAAAGAAAAGATAATATTTTAATAATGAGTTTAACTTTTGATACCTATTCGAATTACACTTACTACTTTTATGTATTCATTATCTAAGATGCATGTGTTTTCACAATTAATCAATTGTAGTAAAAATATGGGCACATTAGTTAGATCTTTTGTTAATTAGTTTAATTGTGTCTTCTTTTAAAATCTTTTCTATTTGGTTCTTCTTTTGTAGACTTTCTTTTGTTGCTTTTTATTAGAAATTTTTTTATAACATTTGGCCATATGCATTTTTGGTACAATTCGTTTAAAAGTATATTTAGAATGGTTTAGGTAGTATTCTCAGTAATTCATGTCTATTCTCAATTTTAATTCATGTTTTTTTTAAATCATTGTTATATGCGGGCGTGCTTCATATATTATTTAGTTAGAAATTACATGTCATAGAATTTAGAATTTTTTTTATTTGCTTTGTTTTGGTGTTCTATATACATATGCTACGTATTTTTCTTATTTGATTTTCGGTATTTTTTCATTGCCTCCATTTTTTATATTTTCATGCATTTGAAAAATCTTATTAAGAATCACGAATAATTAGAATATGCCAACCTTATGGTTGGGCGAACGGGGTGGCTAACACCTTCCCCAATTTGTACCTTAACCCACGAATCTTTTTTCTCTAGATAACTTTTCAAAGATCAGTAGCAATTTTTTGTATTTCTTGATTTTTCTCAAAAATCAAGTGGCGACTCTATTTTTAACAAAAAGAAGTTTTCAAAATTTGGCTTTCAAGATATTAAAAATATTTTCAAGCATCATTTGAATTCTCATATTTTTAACCTATCAAAAATTTCAAAATTCCGATGCCACAAGTGGTTCAGTCGACTGGATCGACAGTAGGGTGGTTCAGTTGACCGAACTATGGGGGTCAGTCACTGACTTATGTTTTGGGAGAATTTTTTGAAATTCTAGTAGGCTTTTTTCAGTCGACAGAAGTCCTGTTGGGGCTGTTTTATTGTTTTAAGGGGTCATGTGGTGGCCTTGGGGGTTTGTTTTCGTTTTGTTGTCATCCTCGAGGATGACATGGCTTTATGAAACGTGGTGTTTATACATCGTTGGGTGCGTGTCGTGTTTGGATCTTTGATTCTTTTTTAAAAGGCGGGTTTTTGGAAACAATAGTGTTAGGTGAAAACGTTTGTAAAAATCAAGGTTTTTGGAGGTTTGGGTTAACCTTTGGGGTTTGGTTCTTTTTTATTGCTTGTTGGTCGTCTAGGATAGTGGATGGTGAGTTATGTGTTGAGTTATGGGGCATGTGATGTTGTTATGTGAAACGTGGCGTTTTGTGTATGTTTTTGTGCGTTAAAACTCTGACTTTAAAGATGCATAATGAGGGGCGTATATTGGTCATACAGTGAAAACCCGTGAAGATGCATGTGTTGCGTACGTTAACTTTGGTTAACAATGGATGGACAGTGGTCCGATATATATTAACTCTGGTTACCAATGCATTAGTTGGGACGTATATTGGTTCTTTGGTGAAAATTCGAGAAGATGTATGTGTGGTGTTGTATGGATGGCATGTGTTGCGTGGTGAGAGTTGCATGCGTTAAGTGATGTGGGTTGCATGTGTTGCGTTGTGTGGGTTGCACATGTTGTGTATGAATCATCGTGTATTCTATAGAACTATTTGGGGCTCGTGACAGTCGATCTATATATCTGTATTGCATGTGGGGCTCGTGAGAGTCGATGGTTGCGTGTGAAGCATTATAGTATATATATATATATATATATATATATAACTATTTTCAAGACTCGTGTGAGTCGTGATATAAAATTATTTTTGAACCGTTATCGAGGATCGTGCGAGTCGAAAGGTTTCTTATCCTTAAATCTCATTTGATCATGAAAAACTGTTTTAAAGTTTGAAAGAGAGACAAAAACTGCACATTATTTTCCTAGCATGTTTAGCTTTTATTTCATATTTGTCTAGTTTCTACAGAGTTTTGGCTCACTGTGTGAAATTTGAAATATTTTTTAGGTGCTTATGATCATGCAGGTTGATCTGGAGGAACCGAAGGGGAAAAGATCTGTAGTCTTCTCTTTTCATTTCGTTTGGATCATATATGTTTTACATGTTTTGGTTTTGGAACCGTATGCAGTAAGCCTAAGGGCGTTATATTTAATGTATGCATGATTCCACTTCTTGTGAGTGAAACGTCGGGTTGGGTGTTGTTCCTTCTGTTTTAATGCGGTTTTTATCCCTTCAAAAAAAATGTTTATGCCTCGAGGAAGGATTTTCGGCTTATGCTCTATTGAGCTTCTCTTTTGTTCCAAATAAATATGCAGTAGTGTCTTTTTATAAATATTTTTTACTATCAAAATTGTTATTGGTGGGTGTTTCACGTGGCCCGGGTGTTGGGGCGTGATAGAATGGTATCAGAACTCTTGGTTCGAATACCTAAGAGTTGTGGAAAAAAGGGTGTATCACTGTGTGAGGTTCATTGCGTGTGCTTAAATGTATGTGTGTAGATGTTTTGATAACATGAACGTGTTAGCATGTTGGGCATGTGTAAATGTTGTATATATGTTGTGAGACCCTAATCCATTTTTTTGGCATTTTTTGACGCATGTTTATCGTTTTCATTACATGTTTATGTGTTTTTATGCATGTTCGGGTTTTAAAATACATGTAGGGTTGGTTTCCGGGGCCATTGGGCGTTGTGGTACAAAATTCAAAAATATATATATATATATATATATATATATACAAGCCTATAAATATTTAGCTTTAGATATTTTGAAAAAGATATTTTCATAACTTACAAGCTAAGTTTTTTTTTTTCAAAACGAAACTTTTGCCTTCTTTCTAACTTTTCGAAAGCTTGGGGCTTGATTTTTGCAGACGAATAGCAGATTTATGCTATCGGCACCAAGAGCTACGCGTTCTTCCGGGTAGAATTTTGTTCCAATGAAGTTTTTTTACGTGATTCGAGACGTCAAATTTTTGACTCATTGAGGTAGGATCCTAGACTCCCATGTCTTAAAGGGGTGTTACGTGAAACCTTGTGTGTTTTTACCGTTTAAAAATACATGAAAAGTCGTTTTATGTTCGAAAAAGTGGGTTTTGGGTTTTAAAACTTGTTTTGGGTGTTTTTGGTTGGACGAATATGTTTTGAAAGGTTTTTTTTTTTTGTTTTTAACAAGTTATTGGACATATGTGGGTCCGTGGTTTGTTAAAATGCGAGTTTTGAAAAAAGGTAGAGATTTATGTTTTGGTGTGGAGTTAACCCTTGGGGTTGGGCGTCATTTATCGCTTTTGTGTGATTTTACCATTTCTATAAAATGTGTATGCCTTGAGAGAGATTTTGATATGTTTTTGCTTTTTTCAAATGTTATCTCGTTGCTCTAAATCTATTGAAAGGTTTAAAAAATATCCCAAGTGTTGAAAATCAAATTTTTTGCTTGAAACAGAACTTGGAGCGGGACGGATCGATAGACCGATCGATCAGTCTATCAAGCAGTCTCTCATTCCTCTCGATTCTCTTGTGCAGACAAGAGACAGATCGATCGATATGGGTAATTTCAAAATTTTTGGTGTTTTGTTTCAAAGGCTAACCTTTGGGGTTGGGTTTCGTCTTGGTGTTTGTTGGTCGTCTGAGTTTGTGATAAATGAGTTATGTGTCGATTTAGGCGGCATGTGGCGTCGTAATTTGCAACATGGTGTGTATACGTGATTTTGTACATTAAAAACTTTGATTTTATTTATGTATGGATTACGTGTGAGTTGCATGTGTTGTATGGGTTAACTCTTGTTAACAATCCATAATGAGGAGCGTACATTGGTCCTACGATGAGAAGTCGTGAAGGTGCTTTGAACATTATAACTTTGATTTTTAAAGATGCATAATGAGGGGCGTATATGCTTCTTCGATAAAAACCCATGAAGATGCATAAGGAAGGGTGTATATGGTCCTACGGTTAAAATTCATGAAGATACATGTGTTGCATACGTTAACTCTGGTTAACGATCCGGTACATGTTAACTCTGGTTAACAATGCATTAGTTGTGGCGTATATGATCCTTCGGAGGAAATTCGAGAAGATGCACGTGTTATCTTATGTGGGTGGCATGTGTTGGGTATGAATCTCCATGCATTCAATAGAATTGTTGCTGGGGCTTGGGAGAGTCGGTATTTATGTCTGTGTTGCATGTGGGGCTTGTGGGAGTCGGGGATTGTACAAGTCTATCTTTGCCCATAAAGCATTATAGTATATATATCAAACTATTTTCGAGGTTCGTAAGAACAGTGATATAAAACCATTTTCCAAATGTTTTCTCTTGAGACTCGTATGAGTTGTGATATAAAACTGATTTCAAAATCATTTTCAAGGCTCGTCCGAATTGAAAATAGCACATTATTTTTCCTAGCATAATTAGCTTTTATTTCATGCTTGTCTAGTTTCTGCTAGGTTTTGCCTCCACACAGATTGATCTGGAGGAGCTGAAGGGACAAAAGATCTATAGTCTTTTTTTTGTTTCTTTTGGATTATGTATTGTTATTACATGTTATCGGTGTTGGAACCTTTTGTACTATAAGCTTTTTGGGCGATTATATTTAATGCATATATATTTTTATCTGAGAGTGAACATCAGGTTGGGTGTTATGTACGGTTGTTTAGGGAGTTTCATATGACCCAGAGTTTGGGCGTGACATATGTGAGCATGGAAGTTGAAACTTATGATTGATTAGTCTTGCCTTCGGACGTTTGGGTTAATAAGCTTGGAAGCCGAGTTAGAAATGCATTTGGCTAACGTGTTTTCTGGTAAGGAATCTAAGCATGTTACCCAAATTGACAAGTCACTCTTGTCAGTTCTCCTCGGTATGTGGGGTTTGATTAGCGTGAACCTTGTGGTTACGTGTTAGCATGCTTATGTGGCTAGTGTTTATGTTCATACAATGTGCTGCGTCTTATGATATGTCTTTTCTTTCTTATAGGCGTGATGTCTACTTAGAGAGGACGAGCCGTTGTCGAGGCTATGCCCACAGTTTAGGCCAAGGGGATGTGTCTATCCCTGATGCTGGGGATGCAAATGCTTCCCAAGGGCTGATGGATGCGACTGAGTTACTGCGTGTCATGGTAAGCTCTATCCAGCGGCTGGTTGAGACTGCTAGGGAGAGAGAGCCCGAGTCAAGGGCAACTGTGGCAATGCAAGAGTTCAGACGTCTTGATCCTCCTACCTTTGCTTGGGATTTTGATCCTACAGTAGCGACAGAGTGGTTGAAGCTTGTGACTCAGATCCTTGATACATTACAGATAGTTGAGGACAATTTGCAGGTTTCTTTTACCACTTTTCAACTGAGATGTGATGGTCACGAGTGGTAAAAATATGCGCAGAATATCGTGGAGGGCATATGGGCAGCTTTCACGGGAGTTTTTCTGGAGAGGTATTTTTCAGCTTCAACGAGGGACTTGTACAAGGAGGAGTTCTATGCTCTCACTTAGGGGACGATGAATATTATGCAGTATGAGGCCAGGTTTACTAGTCTGTCCTATTTTGCACCAAAGTTTGTGGCCACGGAAGAGCTACATTCGAGGAGGAGCTACATTCGAGGACGTTTGAGAGGGGATTGAGCCCTACAATCAGAGAGCGAGAGATGGGGATGAGGTTGCGTGTTTTCACAGAGTTGGTGGAGTCAACAGCAACGATTGAGAACACTTTGAGTGAGACTCGTGGACCTAGGGAGGTCACGACACCGTAGGGTGGAACAGAGGCATAGTTAGGCGGGCGTTCCAGTAAAAGGTAGAAGTCCTCCGGCCCAAGTTTGCATGTGTTGCGTCAGATGGATGGACAGTGGTTCGATATATGTTAACTCTGGTTAACAATGCATTAGTTGAAATGTATATTGGTCCTTCGGTGAAAATTCGATAAGATGCATGTGTGGTGTTGTATGAATGGCATGTGTTGCGTGATGAGAGTTGCATGTGTTAAGTGGTGTGGATTGCATGTATTGCGTTGTATGGGTTGTACGTGTTGTGTATGAATCATCATGTATTCTATAGAACTATTTTAGGGCTCGTGAAAGTCAATCTATATATCTGTGTTGCATGTGGGGCTCGTCAGAGTCGATCTACATATTTGTGTTGCATGCGGGGCTTGTGAGAGTCGATGCTTGCGTGTGAAGTACTATAGTATATATGTATGTATATATATATAACTATTTTTTAAGGCTCGTGTGAGTCGTGATATAAAATTATTTTTAAACCATTTTTTAGGCTTGTGTAAGTCAAAAAGTTTCTTATCCTTGCATCTCATTTGATCATGAAAAATTGTTTTAAGGTTTAAAAGAGAATAAAAAACTGCACATTATTTTTCAAGCATGTTTAACTTTTATTTCATATATGTCTAGTTTCTGTTGGGTTTTGACTTACGGTGTGGGATTTAAAATATTTTTCAGGTGCTTATGATCACGCAGATTGGTCTGAAGGAGCCAGAGGGGGAAAACAGTCTTCTATTTTTGTTTTATTTGGATCATGTATGTTTTTTATGTTTTGGTCTTAGAACCGTAAGTTGTAAGTATGAGGGCGTTATATTTAATGTATGCATCATTCCGTATCTTGTGAGTGAAGTATCGGGCTGGGTGTTGTTCCTTTTGTTTTAATGCAATTTTTATCCCTTAAAAAAAATGTTCATGCCTCAAGGAAGGATTTTCGACTTACTCTATGTTGAGCTTCTCTTTTGTTTCAAATAAACCCTTGGTAGTGGCTTTTTATAAACATTTTTTACTATCAAAATGGTTGTTGGTGGGTTTTTCACTTGGCCCGGGTGTCGGGAAGTGGCATTGATATCTCTACTACTACTAGGAAAGATATATAACGAATTGAGAAAAATTAGAATGATTTATAGATTTCAAGTGTTAAAAGTTTATAAACAATAAAAATAAATTAATAGAACTTTTAAAATAATTTTTTTAATATTATTAAAAATCTAAATATTTTTAAAAGTTAAATATATATATTTAGTTGATACGAAAAATAAAAATTCTACCATATTAAAAGATTTTTTATTTTGTTTTGTGTACTAATTACACTATTTTTTAAATGACAATATCATGATAATTCTACTTTATTATTTTTTATGTCCGTCATTTTAAAAAGCCTGATATCTAAATTACATTGTCCAAGGCACGCATATATTTAGATGGTAGTGCCAACATATCTTATTTGGATAATTTAAGTATAGCTTTTATTTAATTTTTTTCATTGTGTGTTCCACTCAATATAAATATGATTCATGTATTTTTTTTGTGAGTAGTTTTTAAAGTTATTTTTTTTAATTTTAGTGACTGTGTATTGCACTCAATAACATTTTCTTATCAGAATAAAATAGAGAGAGAAAATATTGGAAATTAAACCAAAACTATAGCACTGAATAATGAGAGAATCGGAATAACGGCGAGGTAAATTACCATCCCCAATATTTTATTTGTTTTGTAATAATAAAAAATATATATATAATTATTTGTAAATTGTAAACTTTGACGTTTTAAACAAATTTTTATTTTTTTAATGTTATTAATTTAGCAAAGTAATATATTAAACTTATATTATCCAACTTCATTGAATTATATATATTGTTGAGATTTGAGCATATATATATTGTTGGGATTTGAGTATCAATCTCCGAACGCGAACGGAAACAAAATTACGTACAAAACAAAGTAAAAAATAATTAACACCGAGAATTTTTGTGATTCGGCCCACACCGGCATACATTCATGGACGAGAGAAAAAAAATTTTACTATATCAAATATGAAAGAATACGACACCCGTCTCCCTTCTCTTTACCTGCTAGTCTCTCAATTTTTTGTCTCACGACATTCTTCCTATGGTTCCACTAGTGTCCTTTTTATAGATACGCATGTAGGAACATTAAAGAATTTTAGTCAGCTCATATTACTATAAACCTTATAAATAAAGAATTCTAATAGATTTTTAATTCCACCCCAACTCAAATACATATAGACAAAAAATAATATAATAAAATATGGACCCGGTAGAATACAAGACATAGCCCAACAATTTTCACCTTGGCTTGAATTCTTCAAATCACCATGAAAATAACCAGCGTCACTATTGATTCTACCGTCGTCGTTGTCGTCGTCGACCTACCGTCGAACGGCCACACCCAAACAGCATGGCCCACACCTCTATACCAACGTGCCCACACTCCAACCCGGGTGCCCTACAAAGATCACTACTTTACAGAAGAACGTGACCCCATCTCTCCCCTTTTGTGCGCATAACTGGAGAGATAACCGCCACTAACCAAATCAAGAGCAAATGAGACTCGCTTTTGTCGAGGTGTACACCTGTCCATCATGTCTTCCGTTTTAGTCTTGTTGCTCGAAACTTTCCTGTGAACATCCAACAACTGTTGCTCTTGCATTTTGCCGGCATCCTGCACACATTTTAATTTGCTCACCTACGCACTTGTACTACCTCATCGCTTCCGTGTACCTTTACGCCTATACCACGTGCTTTTCCGCAACTATTGTTCACCCTGATCACCCTTACACTTTTTTCATGTATGTTGTCTACCTATACTACTCATCTGATGTTTGGCAATAGCTCCACTTGTCACAATATTTCCTATGAGCCTGTATAGGTTGTCAATCATTTGTCCCTACATACATCCTTGTTTTCCTTTGAAACATAAAGAACTCCACCTTCAGATGAGAACCCACAACCTCTCGAATCTAGCATCCCTAGAGAAATCAAGTTCTTCCTTAGATTCGGCACATGTTTAACCCCAGTCAAGATTAAAATGGTTCCATCAAGCCTGTAAAATCGCACTGTCCCTATACCAACAACTCTGCTCACTGCATTGTTAGCCATCCTGATAGTACCCACATCGCATGCCTGATACGTATCAAAATACTCTCTGACTGCACATATGTGGAACGAACATCCAAAATCTAATATCCAATCTGATTTGCATATACCTGAAGTAACTGTGAGCACCTCCAATTCTTCATAATTGGAGCCCTCTGTAACTACTGTATCTGATGATTGTTCTTTTTCCTTGTTTGCCTTGTACTTCAAATAATTCCTCTTCAGATGACCTTCCTTGTTACAATAGCAGCACTTCCCTTTGTAACCTCCCAACTTGGAACGGCCTTTCTTCTTGGACCCATCTTGCTTCACTGTCGCCTTGCCTCTGACTTCCCTACTGCCTGATGCAACTATGATGCCCTATCTCTGTGATCTATCACTCTTTCTCTTCTTCAACATCTCATAAGATATGAGAGCAGCAACAACCTTATCTAACCCAATTGTATATTTTGCAAATATCAGTATAGTTCTCAGATACTCGTATGATGAAGGCAATAAAACCAACAAGAGAATTGCTTTATCCTCATCTTTGATCTTCGCACCAATAGAATTCAATTCCGTCAGTATCCTGTTGAATTCGTCCAAGTGCTCCATAAAGTTCACTTCCTCTGTCATCTGAAGTGTATATAACTATTTCTTTAAAGACAACTGATTCGTCAATGTCTTGAACTTGTACCTACTCTCCAACTTAGCCCAGAGTTTCGTCGGATCCCTTTTGTTGATGACTTCCTGAAAAGTGCTGTTATCGAGATACAACTAAATCGTGCTGTTCGTCAAGTCCTGCATCTCTTCGCACTCTACATCCTTCATCATTTTTGGATTTTTTGACTTCTTCCTGAGAGCCTTGATCAGTCCTTCACGCGTCAATATATTCTTCACCCTTTGCTGTCATAAGGTGAAGTCGTTGTGGCCGTTAAAAGGTTCAATCACGAAACCCAAACTCTTCAATGCCATTAGATTTGTGTCTAACAATCTCTACAATATGAATAAGTTGCAATAGCAAATATGCATAATCTTTGTCCCACGCAATCCAAATCAATTCTAATTGTCCCCGATCGCTCCTGATTATACCTGATCACACCCGATTAATCCCAATCTATGTCGATTGTCCAATCCAAATAAACGGTGCAGAAATAGAAAAATTTAACCGTACCGATGAATCCGCAGCACCAAAAAAACTTAAGAAACACATTCTCCTTTAATTATTTTGTTATATATACGAGCCAATATAATAAAATAAATCTTAAGCCGTCAATTCAAAACTACAACCACATCCTATCAAAACCTTTTTGAAAATCCACACTTGATTAGGAATCAGACTTCCTAATTAGGAATCCAGAACATCCCGTGAATCAAGAAACCCAATTCGGCAATTCCAAAACAATGATAAGGCTTCAACACACTGAATAAGAACTTAATCAAAACACCGCTGCCTTCAGTTGTCGTTTCTGTTGTTCTCAAAAAAAATTTTGATTGACGAAACACCGCTGCCTTTAGCATTTTTTTTTGTGCGAATATAAAGTAATTTTGATTTATGCAAATCAAAAATCAAAAAAAATACCTTGCTCCAATCAATCACCACGGCTTCGAATCGTTTACTGTCGGTTCTGATACCACTTGTTGGGATTTGAACACCAATCTCCGATCGCGAACGGAAGTAAAACCACGCACAAAAAAAAAGCAAAAAATAATTAACACCGAGAATTTACGTGGTTTGGCCCACACCAGCCTACGTCTACAAGCGAGAGAAAAAAACGCCCACTATATCGAATGTGAAAGAGTATAGCACCCGTCTCTCTTCTCTTTATCAGCTAGTCTTTTAATTTTTTTTCTCACGACCTTCTTTTTATGGTTCTACTAGTGTCATTTTTATAAGCACACATGTAAAAACATTAAAGAATTCTAATCTGTTCATATTATTATAAACTTTATATATAAAGAATTCTAGTGGATTACTAATTACACCCCAACTTAAATACATATAGATCAAAAATAATATAATGAAATAAAAGCCTAGTAGAATACAAAACATAACCCAACAAATATCTATATATTTGACTGTACATAACACGGGATTTTGCTAGTATATATAGATGCAAACATAATAGAATTAACTTTTTTCCTACTAAATTCTTTATTTCCTTTTTAACCCATCAACCCATTATCTCTAATATATATCTATTCATATTCTTATCTCTATATTTATCTTTTCTGTTCCTGCCATAATAAAATAAGAAATGAAAATGGAAACCACATTCCCGCCTTGTTCCATGTTGTCACGTTGCCGTTTTCATTCCTTTTAGGTCATATTTAGAGTTCCAGATAAAATTAAATTGAATTAACATTCTTATAATTATTAGTCTTGGGATACAAAGTTCACCAAATTAGATGTCCTTAACTTAAGTCGAATTTGTTGATTAGTCACTGTTAGGAATTTAAGTCTCCGGTTTAATTTTTTTTTATTTGTTTATATTTTGACAAATCTGTAACAAAATTATTTATATTTTATATTTGATATTTTGACACTTGTTCTTTAGAGTTATAACTTGTTATTGCAACGTAGCGAGAACGGAGCAGAAAAATGTCAAAAAGTTGCAAGCGGTGTTAGACTGCTCGACAAACCGATCAATCGATCTATCGAACAGTTAGTTGGAACTCTCGGTTTCTGCATAGGTCTGCACCAAAGAAAAACAAATATACTACAAGTAGGTTTTGACCAATCGATCGGTCCGTACGCGCATCGTGCCTTAATTACAGCCAGCAACTACGGTTTTGATGAATGTTGTATAAATAGTGTTGTTAGGGTTTTATTATTGTTCACTCCTCTTTATTTTATAAAACCTAGCTGCAAAAGAGCCTCTTTGTTGATTAAAAAGCTCCCAAGCCAGTTAACTCATTTGATGAATATTTAGTTTCTACACAGTCAAGAATATCATCAAGTAGCCAAACCTTCGACGATCTTTTTTGAGTTCGTAGAGTCTCTTGAGTTGATTCTCAAAGGTGCTAGGTCTAGTGGTGGATTCCGTCAATATCTGAAGTTTTATGGTGGATTCCAACAGCAATTAAATACGAAATTGGAGTACGTGGATTCGACAAGAGTAGACTTACATTTGTAAGTTGTGCATTCAACGATGGTCTGTAAAATTTTTTTGTAATCAATGACTTTTTATAATGTTTGATCTTTTTGGACCTAAATTGATCTCAAGATTTTTACCCAATTTGGAGTTCTCTACGTAAAAATCGCCTTGCCTCTTGTATGATTGTGTTTGATTATTTTTTGTTGGCATGTTTGGTTATTTTATTTATTTTACGGTGTTTGACTTATTTGGATAAAATAAATTAGTGCAAACCAATATGCAAAAGAGGTTTTCCAATTACTCATCCGGCAAAAAATTTGTTAGTTCTTTATTGGTTTTGTAAAAAAAAATGAAAAAAAACAAGTTAAAACGTAAAAATTAAAAAGCAAAAAAAATAAAAAGAAGTCACTAAGAACTATCTCAAAGGCATTAAAAAAATATATTTAAAAAAATTTAATTCAAAACATTTTAAAAATAAAAATAGTATAAAAATAAAATTGAGAGATAAAATTATTATTTTACGATTAATCTCTTCTCCTCTCTAATTTTTGGATTTTTGGATTATTTATCCTATACACCTCCTCCACTATTTATTTCTCACATGAGGGATTAGGAATTCAATTCAAACACTAAAAAAATTATGTTTGAACTATTAATCCAATCCGCTTTTTAAATTCCTAACTTTAAAGATGGACTTAGAGAAGTTGGTTGTCAGTTTATTTTAACTAGTGTGTTATGGGGGAAAAAAGTGTCTAGCTTCTCTTGGCCCCCCAAATGGACCGGACTGTCCTGTTGGCTATTTATGGGTTCAATATTGATATATTTTGATAATTGGATGACAAACATATTTCATGTGTATCAGGCATTTTTTTTTTTGAAAAATTTAAAGATTACTTATTTTTTAGGGTATCATAAGAGATTTAGTTCCATAAACTTTTTTAAAGAGATTTAGTCCTTTTCTGAATTGAAATAATATTTTTATGTCTAATATATCATCATTTAAAATATGATCCTTTCTATTTTCAAAATACAAGCAATTGATTGTGTGGATTATTAATCGAAATTTTAGAAGTTTCAAATTCATAAAAGGAATATCAAAATCAATCCCATAAAAAATTTAGAATTTTAGAATTTTTAATTCTTAAATTTTAGGAGTTTCAAATTTTAGTATTTTCAATTTCTACTGCAATCTCTCTCTCTCTCTCTCTCTCTCTCTCTCTCTAAAACCAATGAAAGTTTTAGGCTTGAACAAAAATTTTGAAGTGGAAATATCCGGCGACACGAGTCGGTTCTCTTACTCGAATCGGCGGGGGCACTGGTCGCGACACGAGGGTCTCCCGAAGGTGAAGACGAAATGAGGTGGAAGCCGGATGAAATGAGCGATGTGGCGTGGCTGAATAGAGCGGTGAAGACGAACTCCGACGAGGGCCTCCCGGAGGTGAGAATCTTTGGCGACACAAGCCGGTTCCCTTACTCGAACCGGCAAGGGCGCCAGTCGGCGATTTGGATCTCGCGGATCGTTTAGAAAACGTTCCGGGTGAAGATGGAGAAGGTGCGGTGGTTCGTGATAGGGGACGACGACACAGTTTTCATGTTGGACAGCCTCGTAAGGATTCTGTTAAGATTCAGTGATTTTTTTTATACATATTGTCTATATGATCAGTGTGCAACTGATGCAATTATCAGTTGTAAATTTTGTGTTGAACATTTTTAAAAGCACTTATCTGTTGAACACTGATACAATTATCAGTTGCATGTTATTATTAAATGCACACAGCTTACCTAAACCACTGATATATTTTATCAATTTAAAATTATATTATAAGAAGATATTGTAATAGATACTTAAATACTGATAAATGTATCAATTGTATATGCATAGTGAACTGGAGTATATTTACATTATATTTAATACTGATAAATGTATCAGTAGTATATACTAATAAATGTATCAATAGTCACATTTAGTTGCGATGAGTAGAAACATATATCAAAACTAATGATTTTGTGGATTTGAAAATGTATTAGATTTATGTGTATAGTGAAATAGTTTTGAAAATGTATTATTTGTATGTAACTATGTATCGTTTGTAAGTGTTACGACGGCGAGTGATTTCGCTCAGTAGAGAAAGAGGTTGTTTGATTTAAGAGATACGCTACATTTAAAAAATATTTAAAAAGATTTCAAATTATGATATATATATATATATATATATATATATATATATATATATAGAGAGAGAGAGAGAGAGAG
>JAOTRH010452150.1:48179-64432 GCA_034768845.1 Heliamphora exappendiculata | reverse complement strand
ATGGAGGAAATCTCAACTATTGACGACTCAAAGTACTGTACATCATCTGAACACAATTAATCAATCACTTCGGGATTGAGAGTTCGTGCAATACATGATAATATAGGATGTGGATCAATTCATATAGTCAGTATAAAATCGATCATCCTGTTGATCCCGCTCAATACACTCCAAGTGTATTAACACATCGAGCTCGAACATCGAATTTTCAAAACTTGAATTCAATCCGTTCGACCTAGCGAAGACCAGCTACTATAACGATGTACTACAATCATACCAATGGAATATCTGGGTCCATTGCGATTGTGAGCCTATTTGTATAATCTATCAAAATCTTTAACCCAATCTTTCGTACAGCACACATCGAGCTAAATACTGGATAAAATATACGGACTATGCATTCATACATCACAAACATAAATATAAAATCATAAATGCAAAACCATCTCAATTTGTTTCTCATTAATATGAGAGGGATCCAGAATAAAATACATAAAAAGCATGACTTTTCATTATACATTCCTAACAGCCTTCTCCTATGGCACCCACCACATCGCAATCGCCCTTGGCATCTTCGGCACTAAGGATGATGAGGGCCATGACAACCTCCCTACCGTCCCCCACTCTGTCAACCATACTGATATGGCCTTCACCATCTTCGAGGGCCGCGCCACCCATGGGGCCACCTTTGCCCACCATGGCGATGTCACTGAACCTTTATGGTTCGTTGATATTGTCCTGCGAAAAAGTGTGTTCCCCATGGACCATAAGGATGAGTGTCGCCACGCCTTCCTCCAAACCCTCTACGCCCTCCACACCCCTCCACACCAACGCTTCAGTCTCCATCACCCACTTTATGCAAGATGAGATGCTGGAGTTCATCACCTCACCCTACAGCAACCGCCCTCTTCCCTACTCCAACTTCATCGTCCCCTTTATCCTGACCGCCACTGCCTCTACCCCTACTCCCTTCATTCTGTCCCCCGCTGAACGTGTTGTCCTGACGACGAACGTCTACACTCAGGCAACATGGCATAAGAGCCTCCTCGCTTTGAGTAAGCGTGCTAACCCCAAACATCCAATGTCCCAAGAGTCGGCCAGCCACTCCGGCTCAACGCCTACATCCTCCTTCTCATTGCCTTCCTCTTTCACCTGGTCCTTAACTGAGGCAGCCTACAAGGCCTTGATTAACCGGTTAGACCGGTTAAAGGACAAACAGGCAACGTTGGAGGCAGGTCAGGCCACGTTGGATGCCACATTTATAGTCGGCCTAGCCTGGATCGAGGAGTAGCTCTTAGCGCTGCTCCGCCACTTTAACCTGGCTCCTCCGCATGGACCTCCCCTTCTCCCCTTCTTTTTGATGCTTTTCTTTCTTTTCTTTTTCTCTTTTTCTGTTCAAGTTTTAGATTTTTCTTCCTGTTACCCTTATTAGTCCCACAGTCAGTAGGCTCTTAGGCATTTTTGTTTTGTTATTCTTGTATTTTCTTTTGCTTATGTAATAAATACAGTTTGCAATTAATAAATATATGCAGTTTCTGTTATGTTTACCTGTCTTTATTTGCTTTACTTTATGCTTTGTGGATGTTTTAGTTTTTATTGCCAGGTGTTATATTTCAAGATTGCTTTCTTTCTCTATAACTTTTCTTTTCTTCTTGTTTCATTGTGTTCCCACTGAGGACAATGCAATATTCAAGTTAGGGAGTGTTATCGTGTTCATTGCCAAACTGTGTGAAATTAAATAAACAAATAATACTAATACTAATACTAATACGAATACTAATAATAATTATTATAATTTTTTTGAGAAGTTTAGAGTTTAGTTGTAAATTTACTATCTCAGATAAAAAGAAATACAATAGTTTTGGTTTATTGCTGTAATTGCAAGAAATAAATTATGAAATTGTACACTTGGCACAATCAGGCACTACACACTTGGCTGTTGAAATTGATTTTTATACTAATGAATATTTGTAATAAGAATGACTTGAAGAAACAATAAGATGGAGACTTAACCCAGTGAGTCGTTGAACCAGTTATTCTTTTTGAGAGATTATTACTATATTTATTAATTTTTCTTTTATTCAGCGTGCAACTGTTGTTATATAATCTCGTAGTTCATTCTCTTGGCCAAAAATTGAGAATTTGTTATGTGGGTTGAATTTGAATTTTTCTAAAAAAATGGACTGTGCAAAATTTTTTGTTAAATTTGAAAAATGATTTTAGGCCATGTTTCTATATTTAAGCCTGTCCGTATTTTTTTTATTTAATTGACCCTAGTGCACCTCCCGCCCTTTTTTGAGCCTTCTACATATAAGCTTTTTTTCTTGTTCCCTTGTTATATTTGAAAAGATTATGTGAACAAATTAAATGGATATATGGGTACAATAAAGTTTATAATCAGAAAGGGTGAAAAAGTCTGGAAAAAATAAATAAATTAATAAATTAAAAATTAAAAAAATTTTAAAAAGGACAATTGAGTGGGTACAAAATGAAGCAATGATTGAACGAATGGCAAAATATAGAATTTTGTGTGAAATAAAATAAAAAGTTAGCTTTGGGAATGGTGAATGTGAGAAATAATTGAAAAAAGTGGAGGATTGAGTGAAGATTAGCAACTAGCATGTTCTAGAACATTATATACACTCAACCCTAATCTAGATATATATTTTTCCTACCTAACTCTACAACCAAAAATAAAGACCTAATTAATCCTAGGTAAGACAAAACTTGATGCACATAATTAAATAATTAAAAAGAACAGATTCGACCTGCATAAAATTTTCTCGATATACGGTATTCTAATTACGAGATTATGAGTCATTCTTGTTTTCTTGCTTCTTTTTGAGTCTTAAAGTATGTGGACACAATTGGTTGAATTGCATACATATTTTTTTTGCCACGTACTACATGAATGTACATATATGAGCAAGTTTTTGAGTGTTCTATTGTGAGCGAATACCCAGTGAGGATTGAAGTTAAGACATAGTTTTTTATAAAAATTCGCACTCTAGGTATTTTGAGGCATAGGATTGATCTAAATGGCCGAGCCTACACATGCACGTTCAGTTCAAGTTTTGTGATGAATATTTTTGTGAAAATAGCAGTTATTCAAGATGATGTATGAATTCAATATCGAGGGTAGTATTTTTACAGTTTTTACTTTGATTTTCTCAAAAGCAAAAATAATGTATGTGGGGTAATGGGATAGATTTTTCTTTGCTTTACTTGAGGACTAGCAAAGTATAAGTTGGGGGTGTGATCGGTACGTAAAAGTGCCGATCTTATTCCACAAAATACACTATGTTAAGTCTCAAAAATATAATTAATAAATTGTTTTGCAATGTTTTTGTTAACAACTTCATCGAGAGTGGCTTAGAGGAGAAAATAGTATAAAACGGGACAAAACGGAGAACGGAGACAAAATGGAAATTTTCATGAAAGTTGCATTTAGAGGACGAATCCATCATCCGGACGGAATTGGTCCAGTAAGAATCACATCCAGACGGTGTCCAGATGAAAAAGTTTATGTGATGATTACATTCTGATGAACGTTCGGACAAAATGCTGACAGAAAGAATTGCGTCCAAATGGAAGAGTCTAGCGTCCGAATGGAGCATAAAAGAGTAAGGACAGAGTAATTGCCATCCAAACAAAGCTCGAAGATTGAGTTTCATTTGGAGACTGAGAGTGTGGCGAAAAGCTCACCTATAAATAAGTGGCATGGGTTCATAATTCATATATCTTTGGTTATTGAAGGCGAAAAATTGAGGGAAGCTAGGAGGCCAATCTGGAAGGCTTGGGATGTGTCAAGAAGTCAAAGACGGAGACTCGAGGCTTTGTTCTTCTTCAACTTTTCATACTTTCTAGTCGCAATATGAGCGGCTAAGTTCTTTCCATTCTTAAGAGATGATGAATCCCTAGTCGGTATTCTTAGAAGTAGTTTAATTAACTCGTTTGCTTATTCTTTATTTTGGGTTCAATTCGTTGTTTGGTTTGAGACATTGACATTTTGATCAGCGAGTTTTTAATTTGATTATCCAGTTTCATTTTTATTTTTTGTGATCGTGAAAATGAGATTATACAACTGTTATATTTGTGCTTCAATATTTAAACGTGAGATATACTATACTTTGTTAGGATAGGTCGTGCTCTGGACAATCCGTGCCAAAGGTTCGATAGAGTATGACAGGTTTGCATTCAAGTTTATCTTCTTGACAATCCTTATCAGTCTTGTAGTCGCGATAAGATTTGGTTGAATCGAATAAAGATAAACCATAGTTTGAATGAAACAAAGAATAACTGGCTATGGAGGATTCTAAACCCTTAAGAACCCTTTCTCATTCGAATTCTAAATCTTTGACTCTCTTAACCTCTTAGTTTAGGTAGAATCATAATCTAAATCAAATTCTTTTTTCCTAAAAAAAATCATTAATAAAATATTTATAAATAAATTATAATCGCATTCAAATTCCTGTGGATGATATTCGGACGTTAGCTACTATCCTACGGGTTAGTAGTTAAAATAAGGTTTTAAATAATTTTTTTTGGTACGGAACGACACGAATCAATTTTTTCAAATATTTTATCAGCATAATAAAATTTGACAAAATGATTCATAAGAACTAAAACAGATTTATTTTCGTAACAGAATATCAAAGTATTTCGATACAAGTTATAAAATATTTTGATTTTCGATATCTTTTTTTTTACTGGGTATTACAACTTTATTTGCTAATGTATATTGTTGTATGTTGCATATCATATTTTCTTGTAATTGTTATTTCTATTTTCACACTTAAGCTCCTTCCTGTACACTTGTATATTTGCATGTTTTAGATCTCATTTTTTCGGTTTATATCTATTGAGTTTTGCAGTTCATGGCGTTTCATACTATGTTATGAAGACATTGAACTTTAAAACAGATAAAGTAGAGTCGTGGTTCATTACTTAATTTGCGAAACCTCTGTTATTTTGTTGTTGTTTTAGTTTTAACTTGGAAAGATGTCAACTTGCAACAACGTTTCTTAATTTCTTTATAATGTAATCTTAAACTCTTGTGATACTTTCTGTTCCTAATGTAGGACTAGGTAATTTTTCTTTAATTTTTCACAAATATAGCATTTTTTTGTCGTTCTAAATGTAATAAAAGATTTGGGGCGTTACACTTCCCGTTCCAGATATATATATATTCATCCAACATTATTTTTATACCCATGTATATGGGCATGCTTGGGACATCCATAACCCATCGACAAACAAATTGATTGTTTGCAAGATTGCATTGGATGTTTCTATACCTTTTGTTTTTGTTATGTTTTAGAGTTCAAAAATGTTTTAACAATCATTAGACAAAATTCATTTTATTTGTATTTTTTTGAGTTGGTTTTATTTTAGATGTCCAAAACATCATGAGCCGTGTGCCCTGAGATTAGGTATGGATGGGAACATAGTGGATGAAAACATAGTGGACGGAAGCGTAATAATCTCCGGCCTAAAGGGTGTTAGAAAGCCTGAGTTTAGACTGTGTTTGGGGATGTCTCTTATCTTGAGGGGTGTTGTTGGTAGCCACAGTGGTATCTTGTGATTTTTAAGGTCAGTTTGATAACCCTTTAGTTTTCCTCATGGTGTGGTGATGAGCCGCACTTCTTGATAGAAGTTGAGAGTGTATGAGGAATGAGTAGGTGGATTTAGGATGTTGTCGATGGATTGGTTCTTGGGTGATGTGCATGTACGTATGATGAGATGTATATCGGTGGTAGTTGTGATGTGGTGAATGATGATTTGAGGTTGTTTGGGCAGTTTCACGGAGAAGAGTTTTATGGTTTGGGTCATCGTTTTCAAGAGTAGGAGACTACGTGGAATACATGGTGTTTGGTAAGAACATGAGTAGGAGTGTGCGAGGTTTGTGGGGCATGTGATAGATGTTGGTGGTGTAGATGACTCGGTCGTCTTAGGATAACGTGTTGGTATGAAGAGATTCCGTGATGGGATGATGTTGGTAGTGTGTGACCTGGCATAAGGTCTAGAGATGGTGATGTTGTCTTACCCTTAGGGGCGAGTGATAGGGTGGTGCCATTTTGTCTAGAGTTGATAGGCGAGGTTCATTTTGTTTGTATTACGTGTAGTTGCTTTTATATTCAGATAGCTGTGTGTCGGTGGTGCTCGTGTAGTGATGTAAGAGACAGGTGTTCTCGATTGAACGTTCTGTGTTTTCTGGTGGATGTACCCAAGCCACGAGCTCGAGACTGTGGTGTAGTTTTTGCCCATCCATTTGGTTGTTACCTACCTTTTGGGAATCGAGTTGATGTGACTTGACCCCGTGAGGAGATGTCCTAAAATAATGAGAGTATGCGTGGTGTTATGTCTTAGTGGTTAACCGGTAAGGGTCTTATGGACGTGTGTGATCCATTGTTAGGATGTGAAGGAATGAACAATGGTTAATATGCTTGTGAAGAGGTCTAAGTGTGAGGATCTGGTGTGACAAGTGAGTCACTCATTGTGAATGGTGACCGACAACGTGTGTACGATGATGTTAGATGTCTTTACGAAGACTAGTGGTTAACCTTCTCTTAAACCAAGTGTGTGATGGTTTCCCTAAAAGGTAGTGATGTTGAGTAAGAGCCTAGAGTTAACTCCTGGTGTCTCTAGAAAGAGAGACGTTTCATAATTGGTTATCTAGTGTGATTGTTCTTCCTTGGTGGGAATTAAACGTCGGGATCATATGAGTGTGGGTCCGTTTACCCGTGGTTCCTTGAAGAGCTCATTTGCTTTACCCTGTGAACCTGAGCGTTTTGGTGACGTTTCTAGATATGTAGTTTGATTTGTACGGAATGTCGGTAGCTTTAGCTCTCGATGAGTGAGATCTCTAAGGGAGTCTGGTAATTAAGTTGTTCATGTGGTGAAATTCTCGAGTATCGATTTGTGTTTGTTCGGTATTTGAATGGTATAGCTTGTGTAGAGTTGGTGTTTGATTTTCGTTTGTGGTGCGGCCCTTTGGAGCAAGCTTGTTTGTTTAGGTCAGTATGTGAACGTTGTTTTTATAGGGAAGGAGTTCTCTCGTGGGTATGCATGGACTCTATGTATGAGTGGCTTCTGTTGGCTCTGGTGGAGTTACATAACAGCATGGCGCAAGTATGAAGAAGGAGTAAGTGTTTAGGTGAGAACAGTGGGAATAAAAGAGCGGGTGTATGAAGTAAGTTGCGTGGTTCTTAGTGATCTGCCATGAGAGGATCAAATGTTGTGATAAGTTGTGTGAGAAATAGAAGAAATAAAGTACAAAGAGTTATTCGATTGTTTGGCGGGAAAGCGCAAGTGTATATGATAGTGTTGATAAGTTGGGTAATGTAATTATGGGAGATTAATGAGGACTGATGTGTATGTGTATGGCATCATGATGAGAGATAGTGAATGCGTTGAGGGTTTTAATCAGAACTAACCAGAACATCGAGCTATAGATTCTCCACAAAGACAGCAGATGCAAGAATCAAGTGTAAGGGCAACAACAGAATCTGACCAAGGGCCAGCCTCAGGAGGGGGGACCTATTAGATGTTATTAGTGTGGTTAAGAAGGGCACGTTAGACATGAATGTCCGTAAGAAAGAACTAGCTGAGGAACATCCAGCGCTCAACCTACTCAGCAACGAGCGTATGACCAACCACCTAAACAGAGAGGAACGTAAGTATTTTGGGCTCTTAGGGAGGTTACCTCGGCACAATTTGTATGACAACCATGGATAGAGGATGAGGATAGACATTTGAAGTTCAAGGAAGGATCTGTGCATTAGCAAAAATCGGTGCTTCGTTAAACCCTGAGATACATAAGACTACACTAGCACCCCTATGATTAGAGGTACTTTGCTAGTTTTCAATTTGTGGGCTCATGTATTATTTGATATTTGTGTGTCATGTTCATCTATTTCATCTTTGTTTGTATCTGCTTTGGTTTACCTGTTGAGAGGTCGGACACTATTGTGAGTGTCAAAACTCCCAATGGGGATAGTACACGATTGAGGTCTATATGTAGAGAATGTGAGATAGTGATAGCTTATCGTTGTCTTATGTTCGACTTTATTATGTTAAAGATGTTGGGGTTTGATGCCATTCTCAGAATGGATTGGTTAACAACGTTTCGTGCATTCATTGATTGTTAACGACGAAGGATTTTCTTATATACCCCAGAAGGAGACTCTTTCTTTTACGTAGGGGACAAAGATGATAATACGACCCTTCGACTACGCGATGTGAGTGATTTAACAAGTACGTATGTAATTCTTTCCACTCTTTTAACAAATGATGATCCTTTGATTTGAGGAGAGCTTCTTTCAATAGTGAGTGAGTCTTGTGATGCGCTTCTAGAAGAATTGTTCGAATTGCCACCTCGTAGAGAAGTTGAATTAAGTAACAGTGAAGAATAAATATCCGATGCCCAGGATTGACGATTTATTCGACCAATTGAAGGGTTCTACGTGTTTTTCGAAGACCGATTTAAGATCCGATCCGTATCAATTGCAAGTTTGAGATGATGACATTTTGATTTATTTTCTGACTAGAGAAGTCCATGAAAAGAATTTGTGTACTGTGCTTCAACTCCTAAGAGAACGAAAGCTTTACGCTAGGTATGGGGAAATACTGGAAAAGGTTAGAGAACTTGGTCTTGAGTTTAGTGGGACTAAGGATCGTGTTACGTTACATACTATAGTTTCTCAACCCACCTTATTGCATCGTGTTATGGAGGCCCAACAACTTGACGAGGCAGCACAAATGTTTAGGGAACATATCAATAACATGGAGAACACCGAGGGTTGGACCAATCAACCGAGTAAGGGCTTAAGATCTATGGGGAGATTGTTTGTACCTGCAGCTTGTCGTGAAGAAGTACCACAAGGTTCGAAACACGGTTTGTAGGGCCTTTCGAAATACTTGGTCCGATTGGGGGAATAGTGTATTGACTTGTTTTACCACCGCGGCTCTCACCCGTACACGATGTCTTTCATGTGTTGATGTTAAAAAGATATAAACCCAATCCCTCACACGTGTTAGATTGGTATAAGTTGAGACTAAAAGAAGATGTTTCCTACGAGAAACGGCCAATGAGAATTTTGGACACTCGACAACATGTTTTGCGTGGAAAGACCCTATTTTAAGTAAAAGTGTTATGGCAACATCACGGTGTGGAAGAAGCAACATGGGAGAAAGAGTAAGATAGTCGGTCCAGATATGCCGAATTATTTGAGTCCTAATGAGAATCAAATTTCGAGGACGAAATTCCAAAAAGGGGAAAAAATTGTGATGACCCGGTACATGTTTATTTTGTTTTATGATTAATTGTTTGGAATAATTGAATTATTGATAATGGTGGATGATGGAAGTCTCTAGAAATTTCTAAACTAAGGAAGTAAGAGGATAAAAGGGTCAAAGGGATCCCAAACCTCTCCCCATTCCTGCCGGGTATAACCTTCCCCCTTCTTCTCTTCTCTTCTTCATTGCTCCAAGGGAGAATCTACCAAATTTCTTGAACCCTAACCTCCTCACTCAAAAGAATTGGAGAGTTTGAAGCCCAATTGGGAGGCCAACAAGGAAGATTAAAGTTCTACACAAGAAGAGTAACAATTTGAAGCATCAATAGCTAGATCCCAAGGTAGCCGAAACCCTACAGAGAAAAAATTAGTGAAATCTCAAGGTGTTGGAGCAAATTGAGATTGGACTTAGATTGAGAGCAACCAAGGGAGGAATCCAAGCTTTGGAGCAAGGAGGTGGAAGATTGAGCTCCCAAGAGGCAAGAACACATTCAATCCAAACCCTAGGAGGGGAGGTTGGAAGGAACCTCAAGCTTTTGAGCAAATCTAAGGTAGGATTTAGACTATCTCGTATGTTTTACCTTGATTTGGGTTGATGTTTTGTTTATATGATTTGATTTCATGTTTGATTGACAAACTCACGAGTTTGTGCGTGTGTAGAGTGGGGTTTGATGAAAATGGGAGTTTTGGAGAAATGATTACCTTGAATTTCTTTAAATTTGTTGTATAAAAAGGGGTTGATGACACTAAAATTCAATGTTTTTAGGTGAAATTATGGTTGATTATATGAATGAGTTGGATTAATGGGTTTGGGATAGGTGTTGGCCTCAAAATCTCACAAAAGGATCAATGATCGGCGTAGGATAGCCCGAAGGACCGCTCGAGCGGTCTAAAGGGTAGTCCTAAGTGAATCTCGATTTCTTGTTACAGGCCAGACCACTCGATAGACCGCTCGAGCAGTCTAGCCCGCGGTCTGTTTTGCTAGTCGAAAAATACTTTCTTTAAATCAATGTATCTCCATCATTCGGACTCCAAATTAGGTCATTCTTATACTCAAATTGAAGCCCCGGAAGTCTTCTTTTCAATGACACCACTCGCACAAGAATATTCTTTTTGTAAAAAAAGTTATGACCAAAATAGTGAAGGTATGTCAAAATTTTTTAACCATTTTTCACCCATTTTTGACCAAATGTCTTGAAAAAAATTATTTTTCATCCTCATTAAACTTTGTATCAAATCTCTTGTCTCATGGGTTATAGGTACACCTATATCACTATACTTGGGTTGGGATGCATATGTTGTATTGGTTGGTTAGGTTTTATGATAAGGTGAGTTTTCTACGTATAACGATGGTTCTTTTAAAACAAGTGTGGGTAGTTGAGGGTTGTAATATGACATAGTTATCGTTTAAAATCTTAAGCTTTTAGCAGAGAAACATGGGTTTTAAATTTGTGCGTACATGTATTTATATGATGGGTGTATTCTATTTTCTTCAAATAACATAATCTCAAATGGATTCATTTTGTGTTGTTGCTGCTTTATGAAATCAATGAAAGAAATTTGAAATGTGATTTATGAAAAATTTATATACAAAAGTTTGTGATGCATTTGATTTGAAAAGAAAATTGAAATACTAAAAACGAATGTGACTTGACAATGAAATGCGAAACTTGAAACAGGAATCAAAATGGCAAAATGTGATAATGATTGGGAGAGAAACCGGTTGTGGATTGGAATCCCGGATTGTGAAAATGAAAGTTATGAACAAATAATGAATCGTATGGATTGATGTGAATTAACTTGGGCTTGAGGCTCCGCGGTGAAAGACCAAAAACTTGCACAAGATGGGGACCACATGCCCACGGGTTACCCCCGAAATGTGGTGTTGCGTCGTAGTGAGTTATAGAGCTATCTATTACCCAATGGCTTCACCTAGCCTATTAGAAATTAAAAGGAAGGGGTTTCTATAAGATGCACCTGATGCCGGTTCATTGTTGTGATACGATTTTGTGCGAAACCAGGTATTGAGAAGTAAAATGGAATGTTTTGAAAAATGGCTTAATGAATGAGAAAGATGAAGTAATGAGTTGATGTTATAACAAATGAATAAATATATGGAATAAATTGGTGTGCGTGGTGTGTGTGTGTGTTAACAAAGAATGAATGACTAAAACTTACATTTTTACTTCGGTTGCACCCATCGCACCAAACTAATTCGTCGTTATTACTTTCGACGACCAAAAATAAATGGTCACGAATGGCATAGCCAATGGCGACTAAAGCATTGCTGGAGTCCATTATATTTAATTGCGAAAAGTATGTATAGGTAACTAATCCTTTAATCATTGAAAGACATCTTTGACGACTAAAAGAAAGTTGGATGCTAAAACGTTTCGCGACCAGGTATTAGCGACTAAAATGGCGACTAAAAAAATTAGTTGCTAAATAGATATTGCGACTGAGTTGTAACTTTTGTCAACCAAAATTTTAGTCGTAAAAAGTGCACTTTTTTATAGTGCTAGCATACTCTATCTAAGCTTTTGGCACAGATCGTCCGGAGCACGATCCGTCTTAACAAAGTATAATATGTCTCACATTTGAATATTGAAATACAAATATAACAGTTACATGATTTCATTTTCACAATCACGAAAAATAAAAACGGAACTAAATAATCAAATTAAAAGCTCGTTGATCAAAACGTCAACGTTTCAAACCATACAAAGAATTGAATTCAAAATAAAGAATAAACAAACGAGTTTAAACTACTTTTAAGAATACCAACTAGGGATTCATCATCCCTTAAGAATAGAAGAAACTTATCCTCTCATGTTGCGACTAAAAAACATGAAAAGTTAAAAAAGAACAAAATCTCGAGTCTCCATCTTCGACTTCTTAACACGTCCCAAGCCTTCTAGATTAGCCTCCTAACTTTCTTCAATTTGTCGCCTTCAATAACCAAAGATATCTTAATTATGAACCCAGGCCACCTATTTATAGGTGAGCTTTTTGCCACATTCTTAGTCTCTAGGTGAAACTCAATCTGCGCGCCCCGTTCGGACGGCAGATACTCCATCCAAACACTTTTATGCTCCATTTGGATGCTGGACTCTTCCGTCTGGACACAATTTTTTCTGTTAACATCTTGTCCGGACGTTCGTCATGACGTAATCATCACAGAAACTTTTCCATCCAAATGCCGTCCAGACGCAATTCTTACTAGACCAATTCCGTCCGGATGATGGATTCGTCCGTTCGAATGCAACTTTTATGAAAATTCTCATTTTGTCCCTCTTCTCCATTTTGTTTTGTTTTACACCATTTTCTTCTCTAAGCCACTCTTGATGATGTTGTTGACAAAAGCACTACAAAATAATTTATTAAACATATTTTCGAGACTTAACATAATGTATTTTACGGAATAAGATCGGTACTTTTACGTACCGATCAAAAATTGTCTTCTATTTCTTTAAGAAAGAAATCTACATACTTGATCCAGCTAATAATGGTAGTTAGTGATTTCCTGAGTTGTTCAACTCGTGGTTGTTTTACATTTTTCACAGATTCAGAAGTTTAGAGCTACGCAAGAGAATTTTTATTGGGGAGTACCGATGGCAAGATTATCTTTAATTATTTTAGATTTTAGATGCATGATAGATTGCAATAATGAATTTTTGTGGAGGTTTAAATATTCTTAGAATTAGATTCCATCTTAAAGGATGTTGTTTAAAGTTTAAATTTAATCATTATTAATTTTATGAGAATATAAAAATTTTGTAAATAATCTTTTAGCCTTGCATACTCGTGATGTCATGATGCGCCCATTCCTATGGCCATTCCTTTAATACTTCTGGCTCTCGGGAGTCTCTTTGTAGGATACTTAGCCAAAGTGTGACCCATTAGCCTATAAGTAAGTACTGTGACGAAACGGCTGTTGCTCATCCAACACGATCGTACGAGGTCACAATTCACCCAAGACGATCATCTGGGGTGAACAATAATTGGGGATTGAATGCGGGCAAAATTCCCGCTAATGGCTGAGGAAATCACATGGTTTGGGACGTGACAAAAGTCGTGACAAATACAAAGGTTACATTTTTAACTAACCCAAATTAGACAAGAATCTATGAAGAATTAGTCTATGTTTGGTATCTTTAAAAAGATAATTTATTGCCAAAAACAATTAACCTTAAGCTATAGTGTTTGGCATTTATAAATAAGTCATTAATTTCTTTCACCTTCTTTTCTCAAAAATCAACACTTATATACATCCAAAAAATTACTCTGAACTTTTCTTTAAATAAAATCACTTTAATACTAGGAATTAAAAGATTAATTTTATTTTAAAAAATAAAAAAATCGTTATAATATTTCACATATTACAACTTAAAGTAAAAACAAATGCATATTGAACATTATTTAAAAACAAAAACAAAAAAGATAAAACTAAACTAAATAAATTATCTCAAATAATTATCAGCATCATCACTAGTACTCGGGGGCATTGCAGGTTCTCTATTGAAAAAGACTAAATATCTCAAAAGAGCAATAGAGGTGAAGTCGAATAGAGGGGCATAATAGGCTTTTCATGTAGGAAGAGAACACCTGTCATATCACTCTGTTCACGCGACAATGAAAAACATCAAAATACCTTCAAGAAAATCATAAAACAAACTGGAGACCAAAATAAGTAAGACATAACATAAGACAGAAAATTATTTATATATATATATATATGTAATTAATTAATTTAAATAAGTATACTTTTTAACTTTTAAAATTATAAGAGTAAAAAATAATAGTAAAAAATTGGAAAAGACAATAAAAATCAGTTACGAAGCTTTTAGTATTTTTTTGTCTTTAGTGAAATTGTTTTAAGTTAACCTAAATAGGTATACTTTTTATATTTTGTTATAAAAAAATAAAATATTTATATTACAAAATATAAAAACAAATAAAAAATTAAAAAAAATCTCAAACCAAATAGACAATCAATAGGCAAAACTACCATTTTAAAATTAATAATTACAGCACTTCTAATCCCCAAATATTCAGGGTATCAAGAGCGCTAGATGTGAGTAATTATTCGATTTAGTGGAGTATCATATGATAAATTTATGTAGAGTTAGTGATAGAATTTATGATAGAAATATAATAACTCACATTTATGCCGACCTACTTGCATGTTATGGGTTCGACATTGTTTGTATGGGTCCTGTGGCCTAAGATGTGTGACTTACAGCTAGAGTCACACTTGGATGCTATTATTAGACGCATAAGCCTATGAAACGAGTCAAGCAGCTTGACGAGTGAATTTGCATAATACACTTTTGGCCTAAGGATCGATATTGTCTTGCTCAGGTGACAAGCCGTGTGCATTGCTTAGCACGCGTGTACACATGAGAACATTGCCGTGGGCACGAGAATGACCATTGGCGTCATATAAAGTACAAGACACCATTGACTTTCATAGACGAGTTATACTGACCTGTTACACGTTGAGAAGATTGTCAGCTAAGTTGGGCATCAATGTCAACACGTCTGTGTTACTTATTCGCCTAACGAATATGGGACCTCAGTTGGGCGAGCGCCTTACTCAGGATGAGTTTGGTGCAAAGAAACTACTGTGCCATTCAGTTTTCAACTTGGGACGTCAGTTCGTCAGGTAGCATCTCGGTTATATGGGACTTCCATGATGGGAGTTTGTTCTTGCATGATAAAGCATGGGCCTTTGAGAAGAAATTTGAAGACTAGGTAACAAAAACACTTGGATTGTCAGAGAATAGGCAGATTCGAGCTTGGTGGAGTTCGAATGCCACACGGAAAAAAATTCTACTACGTCACTAAAGTGTCGTCCCGTGACAATTCATTTAATTTACAATTATTTATTTGTCAAAAATACCATATAGCATTAATGGCCTACATGGTACTCTGAGGGCACTCAATAATTTGCCGCTTGATCTTAAGAGTATTTATTAAGTAGTTTCAAAGGTTTATTATGTAGCATTGTTTATAAATTGTTCTCATGTCGAATGACATAATATTAGTCTACTTTAGTTGGATAAATAAGAGATAAATGATGACTCAAATTTTTGTTTATTTCGATGTAAAATGCTTGGTTTAATTGGTCTATTTTAGTTGGGTAGATAAAGGATAAACGATGACTCATTTAAGTTTTGTTTATTTGGATATAAAACATTTTACATATTTTTTAGTGTTTCGTTTCATAAAAATAATGTAAAATATTTATGTAATAAATTATTTTACTTCGTAATACTAAAATTAATTTAAAAAATAAAAGAACATAAGTTATTTTATGGTGGTGGTACTAATGGTAGTGATGATAGCGACAACACCAGTGGTCATGATGGTGTAAGCGGTAGTGGCGGGATGGTGATAGCAACGGTAAATACAGCATGTAACACTCCGACCCTTCACATGACAACAATATTGTTCTCTTTAGGCAAAAGCCCTCACGATTTTGTCCTTTCCAGGGAGTTACCCATCCTTACATTGCTCCCGCCGAAGCACGCTTAACTACGAAATTTTACTAGGGTCTCTATCACCTGAGAAAAGATCTCGTTGAATATTAGAGTCCCCGTGCAGTAGCTTGCCAGCTCCCCCATGATATCACAATTCACCCCCCTTAAGGCTGCACGTCTCCGTGCAGTAGCTTGCCAGCTCTAGTAGTCTACCAGTCCTTATTAACCCGCTTACTCAGTAATCCGTCTACGTATCAAGCGAGACGGTAGGGGCCCCACACTCGGAGGTGAGAAGAGTCAGCTTTGATACCATCTGTAACACCTCGACCATTTTGGACAAAAATTCTCACGATTTTGTTCTTCCTAGGAAGTCACCAATTCTTGCATTGCTTCCACCTAAGCACGCTTAACTGCGGAGTTCTGTTAGGATCTCAACCACATGAGAAAATGTCTCGTTGAATATAAGGTTTCAAGA
>JAOTRH010452150.1:11628-48079 GCA_034768845.1 Heliamphora exappendiculata | reverse complement strand
AAGCACGCTTAACTGCGGAGTTCTGTTAGGATCTCAACCACATGAGAAAATGTCTCGTTGAATATAAGGTTTCAAGATTTTTCTTTTATAATCCAGGAACTCCCTATTCCTTTTCCGATGTGAAATACTAGGATATCACACAACAAGTAGCGGCAACGACTGCTATTTTTTTTTCTATAAATTACTTTTTGAAGTTTCACCTAAACACTAAGAAATGAAATTAATTTTTGTACAATAACTTTACATAAAAATATTTTTCATTACAAAATATTTTACGTTAAAACAAAAAGAATATTAGTGCATATCTAATAGCTTAATTTATCAAAAATACTATATAAATGATCAAGACGTCCATTTCAATGGTTAAGGGACCATTTAACCTATTCACCAACTCGAGTTTTAATTTCGATTTTTTCATTCTTTAATAAAAAAAATACTATACAAATAATACCGCGTAACAGGAACTGATAATTTTTTTAATGTTGAAACCCAAAAATAAGAAAATAAGTATAAAACCGTGGGCCCATTCCTTGAATCTGAATTGGAGCCTTTAAAGTCAAGAATGGCGTGTCCTGATCTCCCCCTCTTCCACAAAGACCTTGACCCTCTCTCTCTCTCTCTCTCTCTGAACCTTTCAAAGTCTTCTCTACCTCTCCTCTCTCTCTCTCTCTCTCTGAACCTTCCAAAGTCTTCTCTACTTTTCGGTGACATCTCGCTTTCTTTCTTTGTTTGTTTTTTTGGTTTTTTGTCTTTCTTTGATTCTTCTCAAAAATTGATTTATCTGAACTGTGGGATAAATTGATTATTGAAACGTCACAAAAATTAAATTTTCTAATTTTTTACTTTATATTTAGGCATTGCGTGGAATAACTTATTTGAAAGCTTTTTTATATGAGTTTTTTTCGTTTTTAGTAGAAGAATAATTAATTAAAAAATAAAAAAGTTCATATAATACGAAAAAATCACTCTAAAACTTTTTAAGTTTTTTTTAGTGAACTTTTTTTTAACTCTAACCAAAATGGCTATATTTTTAAATTTATTTTATCATTACAAATAAAAAAAAAATTAAAAAAAAAAACCTAAACCAAAGAAATAAAAGAATTGAGAAAAGACCAAAAAATTATTAAAAAAACATATAAAAAACTATTCCAAACAGTGCCCTAGTTTATAGCCCAAAGCAAAATAGTAACAAATAAAATGACACATATTTCAACAAAGAAAAAAAAAACAATCAAGAGATGTCTATCATGATTTTGGTCAAGCTCGTTTGTCAACTTATTTAAAGTTAGTTTTTTTTTAAAATTGTTTTAAATTAAAAAATTCAAAATTCATACTTTGAATTAAAATTACTTAAAATAAAGAGCTCAAATTTTAAATCGAATTAGCGAACGAGACCTTCTTTTATCTATAACTATCATATATACTTAGAGGTGTTTATTCTACTTTTAAATAATATGTTAAGTATATAAATAGTAGAGCTCTTTTTCTTTAAAAATATAATTGAGTCTAATAAAAATAAAATAACCATGCATTTAATCTTACTTTTTTATGATTGAAAGATATGTTTTTTTTTTCATTAGTATTTGCTGAAGCATGACTGACCCTTCTAAACTTAAAATAAAAAGAGTTGTTTGAACTTAAACAGAATAAATTACCAAGCGTCTATTAACAAACAATTTGTTGGTCTAAATTATAAAATCTATCATATATTGAGGATGTTTGGTATTGCTGAAATTAGCAGCTTTTAGATTGTAATTTGTAACAGAAGTTATAAGTCTTTGGTAAATGTGTTAATTTGTAACTGAAATAAAAGAAAAAATAGTTATAACTTGTAGTATAAGTTATCAATATTTGAAAAAAAATTATAATTTATTATTAAAATTAATAATAAAAAGCTAAAAAATAATAGCAGAAACTTTTGTCAAATACCCTCATTATTTAGAAGTGAAACTTACTGTTTAAACCAATAGAAATTATTCACTCTTTAAGAATAACTTTGCAAGGATTTTAGAAAAAAAAACAAATAGTTAGAAGTTAATTTAATTTTTTTTTGATAAAACCCTAATTTCTCTGTCCACTTGTCCTATAACACTTTTAATTAATAATCATTGGGACAATGTTAGAATAATTATTTTATTTTAGTAACTTTTAAATATCACCTCATGTTTAATCAATTTATTGACTTATTGAAACTCTTCAATAAAGTTTGTTTTCAATACAAATACAATAATGAAAAATCACGTAATAAGAAAAATTTAATAAAATAAGATAATATTCGTATCATTATTGATAATCTTAGGCCATGTTTAATTAGAAAATAAGATTGAATTAGTAATTTGGTAGTTTCTTCAAGTAAATTGTTTATCGTTCACACTAATTAGCTCACCGATTGTGTAGCTACACTTAATATGGTGGGGTTGTAAGTTAACTCTTACAGAAAAAAAATTGGTAAATTACAGTGATTTCTCTTGAAATTTAGTAAAACATCAATTATCATTTTTGTGATTTCTAAAATGTCATTAACCTTCCTCTGATTTAGATTTTACATCAAATTAGTCCAACTATTAAATTTTTGTTCAGCTGTGCCTTGTTTGGCGTGTTTTTTGAATAAATTTTTATGAATAAATTTTTATGATCTACCGTTCATTACATAGAACTCGTCGAGTTTGTTTAACATGTGAAAATTCAGATTCATCCGATAGCTTTAACTTAGTGATTGAATAAGATCTCATAATAAATAAATAAATAAAAATTATAATTTTAAAAAAAAAAGTTAAACAAATATTACTCAATCACTTACTTACAGGTATCAGATGAATCTGAAATTTTAAAATATTTAACAAACTCGACGAGTTCTACATAAAGAACGGATTGGATTATGAAAATTTATTCAAAAAATATGCCAAACAAAGTACAGCAGAGCAAAAATTTAATAATTAGACTAATTTGATGCAAAACCTAAACCAGATATGAGGTTAAGACATTTCAGAAACTAAAAAGGTAGTGATTGATGTTTTACTAAATATCACGAGTAGTCACAGTAATTTACTCAAAAAAAAATTGATACTCTTTATAATAATTTAACATCTAATTGATTTTTTTTTAAACGGCTAAACTCACAAACGCTCTTAGTAAGGCTTAAACTCTTGACCTCTCATTTAAAAGTACACAACTATACCATTAGGCCAAAAGCCACTTGGTATCTAATTGACTTACTGATATCAACTCTCCTATTCTCCCTCCCCTTATGGTCTCCCTCTCATATTTCTATATGGTCTCCCTCCCTTTATGGTCTCCCTCTTCATAAATTTCTTTCTCTCTCTCCTCTGTGATCTCAACTTTTTTCTATTTGTTTGTTTCACTTTTGTTTTATTTTGTATATAGTTTATATTATATTTTATTTGTTTTTATATTTTTCCTTCTTTCATTATCTCAGTCTTTTACCATCCCATTTTGTTGAAAAGTTCTTTTAGATTTGAATTTTTATCAAATTGGCACGTATAGATCAACGCCGGAAATATCAAATTTGAAGATAGGCAACCATGCACCCTCAACTTTTAGTAAGTCTATCTGCGAGAATGGGATAGAGACTACAATACCATTCTATATTAAAAAATTTTTAATAAAAATAAAATACTATTTATATTATTTATTATTATAAATTATGATATTTTTAAATAGAAATTATTCTTATTATTAATATAGTTGTTAGAAGTTTAAGTACGATATACATAGTGACCTATTCATGCCTTGTCAGTTATAAAATAATTATATATATATTTGATGGTGCAAATTTAATATGAAATTTTCTAAAACTCTATATAAATGTACTAGCACTATTATTTTTGGATAGCTAATTGTGGAAGAAAGGAAACAATGTGCAACTTATGGTGATCAAATTTTTTTTTACTAGTCATTTTTGTACGTTTTTTAATAATATCGCCTTATATGGAGATTTGTGGTCTTTCTTACATTGAGGTTTGTGTTTCTCATTGCATGGAGGTTTGATTTTGCTTGCATGGGAATTACCTCTTTCATGCATGGAAGTTTTTCTCTTTGCCTTTAAAGGTGTTTCTTTTTGCATTTGATGTATTTTCTTAATGGACTTTGTGTTGGATTTGTAGTACTTAAGTCTTCAATCTATGCTCTGATCGACTTTGTATCTGATTTTGCAATGCTTTTAGGTCTCCAATTTACCACTTTGATCAACTTAGTATTAGATTTTCAGTGCTTTTAGGTATCCTATCCTTTTCGAATAAAAGAAATATTCCTTCTTATCGCCAGAAAAAAGTTAGTTATTTGTTTGATCAAATAGATTAGGTTCAGTAATACTGTTGGGATTGTTAATAAGCTAAGGTCTCGTTTGATAATGGGTGTAAGTTGAGTAGAATTAGTAGTGAGGTGGAATTAAAATTGAGATAGGGTGAAATTGATAATGAGGTGGGATTAATAAGTATTAGTTTTTTTTTTGTGTTTAATTTGAATATGATTAATAACAGACTAAATAAATTTATATTTAATTTAAGTGAAATTAAATAATGTGGGATAAGATTATAATGATCAATTTCTAATATTACTCTTGTAGTAAAAAACTAATAAATATATTTTGTATTTTTTATATTAGCTATTAAGTTAATTTATTTTAAAATTAACTTAAATAAACTAATAAGTTAAATTTTATATTATTTATTTTAATATTTTAATATTTATTATTAAAAAAAAAATCAAATTCACTTCTTAAAATGATTTTAAAATTAATAATTTATAATTAATAATAATAAACAATAAAACAATAATAAATTAAAAACTCATCTCCCAGGAAGATGAAGTGGAATCTTCCAGAAGAGATTTCATCTCTCTTCTCGTCCCTCGTCCCTCTTTTATCTCTCGTTTGGCCTCTCTCTCTCTCTCTCTCTCTCTCTCTTTTCGTCTCTGGTTGCATTTTGATACAAATCCAACGGCGTATGACGGCGTCGAAACCCAAACTCGTCGAAACTCAAATCTATACCACAAATTATCAGAACCCAAACTCGTTAGGGCACCGAATTGACAGTGATGAAAGGCAAAATCCAAACTCTCTGGCTTCAAATCATATTTGTTCTCTTCGCCCAAACTCATCGTCACAAAGTGACAGTGATGAATTGGTTTGGGGCATAAGTGAAAAATAAATAATGAAATGGAAAATCTTGGAGGATTGGATTCGTAATACCATCCCTCGCATGAGATTCGTAAACCACCTAATTTGAAGGATTCGTAGTTCGGATGGACTAATAGTCAGCCTGAAGAATTGAGAACAAACATGATTTTAGAAGTAATACACCATGGGTGTATGGTACTAAATTTTGTGGTACTATGGGATTAAGATTTGAATTACCTTTATACCCCTTTTGCGTATAAATTGTTTTTATTTCCAATGGTAAAGATGTAACTTGAGAAAGTAAGATTAATTTGGTGAGTGGTACTTCACAATACGATTTTATTGCAATAAATCTATGCATATTTTTTTATGCAATAAGTCTAAATGCATATTTTTTTTTCTCCAAAAGTACAAAAGCATATCTAATTTTTATTTTTAATTTTTAAAATGACATAGCTTTTCCTCTACAAGCTCATGTTTTATATAAATGATATTTTATTACACATTCTTTGAACTCTATTTAAACAAGATCTATATTTAATATTAAAATTTAAAAAAAACATAAATAAAACTTTTAAGTTGATGTGCTCACAATTACTTAGCTACGAGAAAATTAGATTGGATTATATTTTAGGTGTTCATTCCACATTTGTGCAGTCGAAAAATATTTTGGTACGTATCAATCATGTGATAGAGGTACTATTAGAATAACTAACAATGCAATCATCAGAAATGTTAGTGTAGGTACAATGCGATTTTGCATGTTTGAGGGGAGCCTTTTTAATTTTGACTGGGATTAGACATGTGTTGAATTTAAAGAATAATTTGATTTCTCCAGAGGTAGAGTTTTTTGGGTTTTTAAGAAAAACATGAATGTGCTACATGAATAAATGATTGACAATCTATACAAGTTAGTAGAGATGTTGTGAAAGGTAGAGTTATAATCAAACATCAAATGAGTAGTATAGGTAAGCAACATACACAAACAAAGTGTAAGGATGATCAAAGTGATCAACTATTGCAAAGAAGTACACGTAATAAACATAGGAGACACGAAAGCAACGAAGTCGTACAAGTGTACATGTGAGCAAATCAGATGGTGTGCAGGATGCTAGTAAGATGCAGTAGAAACAATTGTTGGATGTTCACAAGAAAGCTTCGGACAACGAGACTGATACAATTGGCATGACGAAATGGTGTACACCTTGGCAGAAACGAGTCTCCTTTGCCCTTGATTTGGTTACTGGCGGTGATAACTCTAGTTGTGTATACAAAGAGGGAGATGTGGAGCTGCGTTATCTACGAAGTAGTGAGCTTTGTGGGGCACCCTGGGTAAGGATGCAAACGCCTCGGTGTAGAGGTGTAGACCATGCTATTTAGGCATGGCAATTCAACGACGACAATAGAATCAACATCGCCGTTGGACATCTTCATGATGATTTACAGAATTTAAGTTAAAGTGGAGAGATTGTTTGGCTAGAGTGTCTTATATTCTATTAAGAGAGACTAACTGGTAGAGAGAAGGAATGGTTGTACTCTTTCATATATAACGTAGTGAGATTTCCTCGTTCGCTCGTGGACATATATCGATGTGAACTGAATCATGTATGTTCTCTATGTTGATTATTTTCTCTATTCTCGTGTATAGATATTTGATACTGGTTGCATTTAGAAATTAGTGATTAAATCTCAATAATTCTGACCAGTAAAAATCAATAATCTCTGACTAATTCGATGATTGAAATTTGTGTCCTTAAACTTTTTAAAAAAAAAACGACATCACTAAAAGTTAGAAGTGCACCTGGGAGATGAGAGAAAAGTTTAGGGTTTGGAGGGCCCGTCTTTCTCAACACTTTGTTTAGAAAAATAACGCCATTAAATTAAAGCTTCACAATGACTAAAGGGAGGAGCGCAAGCAAGGGGAGGAATTCAAATTGTACAAGAAGATTGGGTGTACCTGCAATTGTATTCGGATGTGATACTCTCATTTGTATGGTTACAAGCAAAATAAAAATAATATTTTTGTTCTAAGTCGATTGGTTAGAGCCCACAAAGAAGTTTCACGACTTGATTGCCAATTTTAACTTTTTAGTTATTTTTTTTAAATGTAAAAAGAAATCAATGGAGTGCTTGGCAAGAGTTCTGCTAGTAACTTTTATATTCCTACTACTAATTTTAGTCTATATTTAGATTATTTTTTTGTAGGCTTTTTAGCTGTTTGGTTTTTTTTTTTTGTAAAAAAGTATATATAAAATTATGTGAAAAAAGTTAACTGAGGCCAAACAAGTCGGCTTTTCAAGAGATTTTTAAGAAAAAAACTCCCAAAAAGCTAGTCTAAACATAGGCTTAGTTATAAGTTACAAGTTTTTTCAAACACTCGTAACTTTAGTTACAACTTATAACTATTTTTTCTTCTATTTCAGCCACAAACTGCAATATTTACCAAACATTCACAACTTCTGCTACAAATTACAATCTATAAGCTACTAACAGTAGCATTGCCAAACACTACCGTATTCTAATTCTTAGAATACTATATTCAAACTCTGGCTAGCTTATTATAAAATACAATAATACTCTCATTTAATAAATTGTTTACTATCGATGTTAATTATATATAATTATTATAATCAACTGTGTAGAAAGACAATATTTTCTAATTTAGATTAAAAATAAAAAAATACATTTTTATATCAAATCAACCAAGTTATAAAAAAAGCTAACTTAAAAACTAATTTACTAAATAATTTACTTTAAGGTTCTGTTTGTTTAGGCGAAAAATATTTTTTAGAAAATATTTTCTGCATTATCTGGTATTTGGTACGACAAAAATTAAAAGTCAACAAAAAATACTTTCCAAGTCAATGGAAAATAAATTGATTTTAGTGGAAAACTTTTTCTATTTTTTTAGGGCGAAAAACATTTTCCACCCTTACCAGCGGGGGATTAGGGGTCTAGGGTCAATGGTTCAGGGTCCCAGAGGTCTAGCGTGCCAGAGGTTCGGGAGTCTAGGGTCCCAGCATCCCGAGGGTCCCAGGGGTCTGAGGTCTTAGGGGTTTGGAGTCTTGGGTCCGAGGTCCGGAGGGTCCGGGGGATTGGGGGTTCGGGGTCACAAGGTCTCGAGGATCTAGGATCCAAAAGGTCCTGGGGTCTCGAGGGACTATGGGTCCCGCAGTCTCGAGGTCCTAGGGGTTTGGGATCCTGGGGATCCATGATCTCTATGTCTCAGGGTCTTGAAGGTCCTTGGATCTCGGGGTCTCAAGGGTTCGGGGTCTCGGCTTTCCAATGGTTCAGGAGTCCCAAGGGTCCTGAGGGTCCTAGGGGAGTAGGGGTTCAGAGTCCACCGATCCGAGGTCTCGAGAGTCTGGGGGTCTTGGGTCTCATGATATTTGGTGTTCAAGGTCCCGGGAGCTCGGGGGTCCCGAGTGTAAGACTTGGTTCCTTTTTATTTTGATAAATAATATGTTGTGTATATTAATTGACTTGGGTCGGCTATAAATTGTTAATCATATATAAATTATCATATGGATATTTTTAAAATTCAATAACTAATGAAAAATTAATTTTAGGTTAATGTGAACTTAAATATTAATTTTATTATTGTTAATGCATGTATGTTGATTAAAAATACATCAATAGATTTAAAAAGTTTAAAAATATGTTTTGGGTTGTGTGTGCGTGAGGGGTGGGCCCCACCCACTTCTCTTCTTTTGGAAGACAACTCCTCTTCCTCACATCTCTCCCTTTCTCACGTGCTCTCTATCTCTCTCTCCCTCATTTTCCTCTCAAGGTCCATCCATGGAGGATTAAGCCAAAACCTAGCCTTCTCTCTTGTTTTCCCTTGTCTTTGGCTTTGATTCCGGCGATGCAATAAACAAGAAAAGTGATCTACTTGACAAGGGCTTCACATCCATCCAAACAGAATTTGGTTTTGGCGCTATCAGGGTGTTCGCATGAATTTAAAAGCTTTGAATTTTAACCCAAACGGTAGGATAGTAGATTACCATGATTCAAGTGTTTGATTTTTATAATTAAATGCATTTTTAGATGATTAAAATGCTTTGAGTAATGGCTTCATGCTTTAAACCCTAGTTTTGTTGGATTCATGACAAGTGAAGTGGGTTTATGTTGGATTTGTGATATGTGAGTTGGGTTTTGTTGGGTTGATGAGATTGGAGATTTGATTTTTGTATAATCTTTGAAAATAATTAGGAATCCATGTTAATATCATAAAAAAATTGGATTGTTATTTTAAGTTAACCTTGAGGGTTGGGTTTTAATTTCACACTTGGGTTGAAATTGTTAAACATTGTGAGAATGTTGTAGATTAATCTATGAATTTTGAATTGTACACGTGTGGGTGTAGTTAATTTTTGTGTGAATGATTTATTAGACGTATCGGAACAATGTGGTTGAATTGAGCTTATATTACTTTTCGGTGAAAGTCTAAAAATTTTGCGTAAATAAGTGCTTCATTCATTCGGGTTTGCCTCCGTAAATGAAGTGGTTGCCCAGGTTGGATGTTTATTGTTGTGGCACATTATAGAACTTGTGCTTAACTAGTGAGTCCTGGTGTAGCCCGAACTTAGATCAATAGGACGAGAGTCTATAATTGTCAACCAAGTTCTGGGTGGGAGACAATGTCGGTATATAGTTAAATCATTTATGGTTATACAAGGGTTATTGCTAAATCAATTGGTTTTATGATTTTCAAGTTATCGTGAAGATTTTATGAATACTTTGGATTTTTGGTGGAAAATTGATTTAATAACCTATGTGTAGTGGCGTTATTCATACAATTGTTAATTACATGTCATGCATTTATCATGTTAGTTTACTTCTATTGGGTTTCGGCTCACGTTGTTAAAACAAAATATTTTCAGGTGATTGAGACGCCCCTTTGGCTTGATGATGAAAAAGATATGTGTTTTGAATTTTGAAGTATATGGGACTAGAATGTGGAGTCTTGGATTTCTTTTTAGTTGTTGAATTATGTAATTTTGAGATACAAGATGTTGTAAATCTCATTTAAAATCATATGATTCATTTTGTAAATCCTTGTAATTAAAGTCTTCAAGGTTGGGATGATTTTTGTATGGAGTCGGTAACAAATGATGATGGTTCTTAGTACAAACATTCAAATATTGTAAGGGTTAAAGCCATGATTTCATATGGTGTATGAATTGCTTGTTTGAATGAGAGTAGAGGTTGTTCATCGGTTTAGATGTTGGGGTTTGTGTTTTGGGAGGCTTATGATCATGGTTGGATCTTCTTGGGAGGTTTGGGGATGTAATTTGTTTATATTTCCTTGGTTTAAAATTGGTTTTTGGTTTTTATTAGATTTTTTACATTAAAACTTATTTTCTAAACCTAAGTGTTGGTTTGAACTTTAGGCCTCAAAACTGGGATTTTTGCTCAGTTGGTCTTGGGTAGGGGACCGCTAGAGCAGTGGGTGGTTCGCTTGAGTGGTTCAGTAGCAGTGTGTTTATTTTTGGCTCGGCCAGGTGGCCACTCGAGCGATGGAAAGTCCACTCGAGCGGACTCACCTGGGTTGGATGGTGGTCTTTTTAAAAAAAAAATTTGAAATGTATCTTTTCATCTGGGTTCCCTTCTGAAAGCCTTCTTTGGTAAAATTAGAGCCTCGGGAGTCTCCTTTTAAATCGTTTAACTCCACTCTCTTAAATCGTTCTATTTAAATGTTTTTCTTTAGGAAAAAGGGTTCAAGAATTTGGTTTATGAAAAGGTGGTTGTCGTGAGATAATCTTTTGGTGGGTCTTCGTGGTTGGTTCTTGTGCCTCGAATTTTGGGGTGTGATAGATTGGTATCAGAGTTTTAAATTCGAATACCTATGAGCCATGAGAAGTGGTTGCAGTACCGTGTGAGGATAATTTGTGTGTGCATGTTATGCATGTGTTAATATGCTTTAATAATGATAACATGATGAAATGTGATGCATATGGATTACGTACTATACGTGGGTATGGAGGTTGAACCTCGGGATTGTCATGTCATGTCCTTGTGCGTCTGGATCAACAAACTTGGAGGCCAAGTTAGAAACATGTTTGGCCGACGTAATTTTTAGTGAAAAATCTGAGTGGGTTACCCAGATTGATGTGTCACTCTTCTTGGTACTCCTTGGTATGTGGAAGGTGTTTATGTGATTTTGAAATGTTAAGTGTTAGCATGATTAATGTGACCATTCTTTGGAAAGAAAATATTAAGATGGATTTTATATTGATGTGTCTTGTATTTTCTTTCATATAGAAGTTATGCCTTCGAGACTAGGGCGAGGTCGCGGTCGGGGTCGTGGTGTGGGCTGTGGGGATGTGCTAGTTGTGGAAGTTGAGAATGCCACTGTACCACAAAACTAGTTGGCAGGGCTGATTTCTTGCAAGAAATGAAGAATGTGATGCACCAATTAACTGAGGACGCTAGAAGAGGGGCTAGGGTGCCCAAAGCTACGGTGACTATTGCAATGCGTGAGTTTAAGCGTCTCGGCCCTCCTACCTTTATCGGAGATCCTAACCCTAAAGTAGCTACTGAATGGCTTGAGCTTGTGACTAGAATTCTCAACACGCTTCAAATTGTTGAGGATGACTTGAGGGTAGCATTTGCGGCGTTTCAGTTGAAAGGAAGTGTGCATGAATGGTGGAAATTTGCTAGGAACACCGTGGAGGGTACGTAGGCAGCTTTTGCCAAAGTATTTCTGAAGAAATATTTTCTTGAGTCCTCTAGGAATTTGTACCGGGGAGGAGTTCCTTTCTCTCATCTAAGGGGTGATGATCGTGGTTCAGTACGAGGCGGAGTTCACCAGTTTGTCTTGTTTTGCATAAAAAATTATAGCTACAGATGAATTACATGCAAAGAGGTTTGAGACCAGCAATCAGAGATTGAGTGGCAGTGTTAAGGATGTGTGTATTTCAAGATTTGGTGGAGTCAGCCATTACCATAGAAAATACCTTGAATGAAACACGCAAGGCTAGAAAAGGCAGGACCCAGTAGGGCGGGATGAGTGCATAGTCTGAGGGACGCTGGAATAAGTGGCAGAGGTCATCCGGTCCTAGTTCTTATCCTGCGTGGTCATATCAGTAGCATTCTATACCGACACCCTTGGTAACTTCATCGGGACGGTCGGAACGAAGGGAGATTGTTTGTTTTTGGTGGAGACAGCCAGGACAGCACGCGTTAGATTGTCCATAGAAGGGACAGTCCCAGAGTTCTACACCTATTCAGTCCCAAGGGAGAGAACCACTGGTATGTTTTGGGTTCGGCCAGGAAAGACACTTTCGTCAGAACTGTCCTCAGGGAGGGAATGCTAAGGCACAATAGGTACACCATTAGCTTAGCCTGTACAGGGACGACAGATCTTTAGACAGCCACAGCAGCAGCCAGCATCTCAGACTTCTAGAGCGTCGAAGGGTACTACTTCAGCTCAATCCGTACGACAGCCAGTAGTACATGGGTATAGTGGGCAAGCCAGGGGACTGTAGGGCCGAGCTTTTGCTCTTGCTGACCCCAATTCTTTTAAAGCACCAGTTGTACCTAATGCTTTAGCTAGCACTTCAGTCATCAGAGGTACTTTCTTAGTGTTGCATTCTTGGGCCAGTATTCTTATCAACACGGGAGCATCACATTCTTTTATCTCATCTGCTTTTGCTTCCGCTTTGGACATAGAGGTAGACACTCTAGGTAGCACCTTATGTGTAGGGACTCCGGTCGGTGGGAATGTTGCTTTTGAACGAGTTTAGAGATCTTGTGAGTTAGAGATTGCCAGTCATCGCTTAGAGTTTGACCTTATCATTCTTGACATGACCTCTCTTGACATCATCCTAGGAATGGATTAGCTTACTACCTATCGTACCCATATCGAGTGTGATCGATGGAGGGTAACAGTTTGTAAACCTGAGGGTGGTAGTTTTTATTTCAAGGGTAATTGGGATGATGGTTCGGTGTCATTATCATACGATGTGCGAAACCGAGAAAGTCTTAATTTTTTTCTCTGCTATTTTGTTGGATGAGGCCGTTGTTGTTCATGGGGAACTCCTTCCTATCATCTGTGACTATCCCGATGTCTTTCTCAACGATCTATTTGAATTGCCACCACGTCGAAAGTTAGAATTTTCTATCGACCTTATGTTGGGAACCGCTCCCATTTTTATGTCGCCTTACAATTTTGCACTGGTAGAATTGCAAGTGCTAAAGGTACAGCTTCAGGAGTTGCTAGATAAGGGTTTTATACACCCGAGTACATCACTGTGGCAAGCTCCAGCCTTATTTGCCAAAAAAAAGGATGGGTGCTTGAGATTATGTATTGATTACCGAAAATTAAACAAGGTGACCGTGAAGAACAAATACCCTATGTCTAGAATTGAGGATTTGTTCGATCAGTTGAAGAGTTCAAACTGCTTCTTAAAGATCGATTTGAGACCAGGCTATCACCAATTGAGGATTCGGGAGGAAGACATTGCCAAGACCACTTTTTGGACACGATATGGTCACTATGACTTTTTGGTCATACCCTTTAGTTTGACGAACGCCCCTATGACATTCATGGATTTAATGAATCGAATTTTTCACCCTTACCTTGACAGATTTGTAGTTATGTTCGTGGATGACATTCTCATCTTTTCGCCATCAAGGGAGGCACATGAAGAGCACTTGCATATTGTGTTGCAACTTTTACTAGAGCACCAGTTGTATGAAAAATTTGCAAAATGTAAGTTTTGGTTGTCCGACATGAGGTTTTTTGGACATGTGATTTCTAGAGATGAAGTAGTGGGGGATTCTTTAAAGATCAACACTATGATGAATTGGGAATGACCCAAGAGTGTGTTCAAAATTCGGAGCTTTTTGGGATTGGGAAGCTACTACCGATGTTTTATAGAAGATTTTTCTCGACTAGCCACGCCAATGACTCATCTTACGCGTAAGGGTTAAGTTTATGTGGAACGAGTCTTATGAGCTCGCATTCCAGGAGTTAAAAAAGGTTAACTAGCGCACTCATATTGATTATACCATAGCGACGGTTGGGTTACACTGTTTATTGTGATGTTTTACATGAAGGCTTTGGATGTGTTTTGATGCAACAGTGCAAGATGGTTGCCTACGGCTCGTGACAGTTGAAGATGCATGAAAAGAACTATCCAACACATGACTTGGAATTAGTAGCTGTGATTTTTTCCTTGAAAGCGTGGCAACATTACCTTTATGGTGAGTGTTTTGAAGTCTTTTGGGACCACAAGAGTTCAAAGTATTTATTTTCTCATAAGGATTTGAATCTGCGCCAGTGAAGGTGGATGGAATACATGGAGGATTATGACTTCGATCTTCAATACCATCTCGGGAAGGCCAATGTCGTGGCTAATGCTCTTAGCAAAAGGTCTCTTGGATTCTTAACTCACATTACCATGCGAGAGTGGGATATGTTGGGAGAGGTTGGCAAGTTTGATTTTCATCTCGATGAAACCAATGAGAGTGCGAATTTATTTTCTATAGTTTCGCAACCTATGCTTATCTTTCGTGTTGTTGATGCCAAGCAGTGGGATCAAGAAACTCTTATGTTACATGATCATATTACAAGTGATGAAAACACCAAGGGGTGGGTTCTGTATCCTGATTAGAGCTTGAGGTTTTCGGGGAGACTCTTTGTGCTAGAGTCATATCGTCAGGACATGATTCATGAGTTCCACTATTCTCGTCTTGCAATACATCCAGGAGGCACAAAAATGTATCATCATTTGCGCTATCAGTTTTGATGGAAGGGGATGAAGAAGGACATTGCTCTTTTTGTCTCGCGGTACTTTACTTGTCAGCAAGTGAAAGCAGAACACTAGAGACCAACAAGTTTGCTACAGCTATTGCCAGTATCAGAGTGGAAGTGGAAAAATGTTACAATGGACTTTGTTTATAGACTCTTAAGGTCCCCAAAGGGGCACAACGCCATATGGGTCATAGTGGATAAATTGACGAAATTTGCAAATTTCTTTCCTATGCGTATGACAAATTCTGTGGATAAGTTGAGCAAACTATACGAGAGTGAAATAGTTTGACTTCATGGTGTACACCGCCTATTGTCTTCGATCGAAATCCGCATTTTACATCGCGCTTTTGGTAGAGTCTTTAGTCGGCATTGGGGATGAGCTTACTTTTTAGCTCCCCTTTTCATCCCCAAATAGACAATTAGTCCGAGTGCACTATTTAAATTTTGGAGGATATGCTACGATCTTGCATGTTAGATTTTTGTGGATCTTGGGAGGATCATATATCATTAGCAGAGTTTGCTTACAACAATAGTTATCAGTTGAGTATCGAGATGGCGCCATTTGAGGCTTTATATGGTAGACCTTATAGGTCACCCGTGTGTTGGACTAATGTAGGGGAGACGGCCGTGTTGGGGCTCAACTTGGTACATGAAACAACAGAGAAAATTATCGTGATTTGCCAATGTTCAGTGACAGCCCAAAGCCTTCAAAAGAGTTATGCAGATCGAAGGAGGAGGCCTTTGGAGTTTGAAGTGAGGGACCACATGTTTTTAAAGATCTCACCACGTCGAGGTTTAATGAGATTTGGTCGTAGCGGGAAGCTATCGTCGCGCTTTATCGAACCGTTCGAGATTCTTAAGAGAATCGGAGAGGTGGCCTATCGTCTTGCTTTGCCTCCTCAGTTATCATCTGTTTACAATGCATTCCATGTTTGAATGCTTTGGAAGTATGAGCCAGATCCGTCTTATGTTCTAGATTGGGTCGAGTTGCGGGTGGGGGACGATCTTTTATAAGGAACAACTAGTGAAGATTCTTGATACAAAAAAGAAAGTTTTGTGTGGGAGGACCTTTGCATATGTCAAGGTCTTGTGGATTTACCATGGTGTTGAGGAGGCCACGTGGGAACATGAGTCCGAGGTTCAAGCTAAGTATCCAGACCTATTTTTATCTTGATCGTGTAAAGAATTTCGGGGATAAAATTCCTTTTTGGGAGGAATGTTGTAAGACCCAGTTTCTTTTTATTTTGATAAATAATATGATGTGTGTATTAATTGACTTGGGTTGGTTATAAATTGCTAATCATATGTAGACTATCATATGGATGGTAACCCGGGCCTAGTAACTCTCGTTTGAGTTTTATATGAATCTGCCGATGTGTGTGGAAACCCGCAAATTTTAAATTGGGAATAATTTTAAAATTTGATAATTAATGAGAAATTAACTTTGGGTTAATGAGAACTTAAAAATATTAATTTTAATGTTGTTAATGCATGTATATGTGTTAAAAATACATCACTAGATTTAAAAAGCTTAAAAATATGTTTTTGGTTGTGTGAGTGGGGGTTGGGCCCCACCCACTTATCTTCTCTTGGAAGACAACTCCTCTTCCTCACATCTCTCCCTCTCTCACGTGCTGTCGATCTCTCTCACCCTCATTTTCCTCTCAAGCTCCATCCATGGAGGATTGACCAAAACCTACCCTTCTCTCATCTTTTCCCTTGTCTTCGGCATTGATTACGGCAATGCTATAAAGATGGATAGTAATCTACTCGACGAGGGTTTCACATCCATGTGAACGGAATTTGGTTTCCGCACTTTCAGAGTGCTTGTGGAAATTTAAAAGCTTTGGGTTTTAACCCAAACAGTAGGATACTAAACTACCATGATTTAAGTGTTTGATTTCTGTAATTAAATGCATTTTGGCTGATTAAAATACTTCGGGTAATGATTTCATGCTTTAAACCCCAGTTTTGTTGGATTAATGACAAATGAACTGGGTTTATTTTGGGAGGCTTATGATCATGGTTGGATCTCTTTGGGATGTTTGGGGTTGCAATTTGTTTATATTTCCTTGGTTTAAAGTTGGCTTTTATTAGATTTTATACATTAAAACTCTTTTCCTAAACCTAAGTGTTGGTTTGAACTTTTGGCCTCAAAACATGGTTTTTGTTAAGTTGGTCCCAGGTAAGGGACTGCTCGAGCGGTGGGGGATCCACTTGAGTGGTCTAGTGGCGGTGTGTTTAATTTTTGCTCGGCTAGGTGGCTGCTCGAGTGGTGGCGAATCTGCTCAAGCGAACTCACCTAGGTTGAATGGTGGTCTTTTTTAAAAAGAAATTGAAATGTATCTTTTTGTCCGCGTTCCCTCCTGAAAGCCTTCTTTGGTAAAATTGGAGCTTCGGGAGTCTCTTTTTCAATTGTTTAACTCTCCACTCTTGAATCTTTCGATTTAAATGGTTTTCTTTTGGAAAAAGGGTTCAAAACATTGGTTTATGAAAAGGTGGTTGTCGTGAGAGAATCTTTTGGTGGGTCTTCGTGGTTGGTTATCATGCCTCAAATTGTGGGGTGTGACATCGGGGCTCCAGACTCCCAGGGGTTCAGTGTTCCCGAGATCTCGGGGGCTTGAGTGTCAGAGGTCTCAAAGTCTTGAGGATCTGGGGTCCCAAAGTTCTGAGGCTCTTAGGATCTCAGGGGTTCGAGGTATCGAAGGTCTAAGGGTTCTGGGGATCTAGAGTCTCGGGGTCCTGGTGTCTCGGTATATTGGGGGTCTGAGGTCTCGAGGGTCCTAGGGGACCAGGGGTCCGGGGTCTTGGGGGTCCGGGGTCCCAAGGGTTCAAGGTCTTAGGGGTTCGATGGTCCTAGGTCCATGGTCTTGGGAGACCCTTTGGGTCATGGGGGTTTGGTGTCGCAAAGGTCTAGGGATTATGAGGTTTTGGGGTCCCGAGGTTCCAAGGTTCCAGGTCCCGGGGGTTCGAGGGTCCTAGGGGTTTGGGATCCTAGGAGTCCCAAGACTCTAGAGTCTTAGGATCCAAGGGGTTTGGGGTCCCGAGGGTCCGAGGATTTCGTTGGTCCTTAGTCTAGGGGTCTGGGGTCTTAGGGTCTTGGGGTCATGGGGGTCCTAGGGTCCTAGGGGACAAGGGGTCCGAGGTCCCGTGGGTCTTGGGGTCCCTAGAGTCCCAAGGGTTCAGCGGTCTAGAGGTTAGGGGTCCTAGGTAATTAGGGCCCCAAGCAATTAGGCTCCTAAGGGTCTGAGATCTTAGGGGTATCGGGGTCCTCGGGGTTTGAGCTCCTAGGGGTTCGAGGTCTCGGGATCCTAGAGATTCGGGGTCTAGGGGTACTGGGGGTCTAGGCTCTGGTGGTCTAGGGTCCTAGGGGTCTTGGGGGTTCTAGGGGTACTGGGGGTCTAGGCTCTCATGGTCTAGGGTCCTAGGGGTCTTGGGGGTTCCCGAGGGTTTGGGGTCCTAGGGTTCTAAGGGTTTGGGGTTTGGAGTCTTGAAAGTCTAGGGATCCCAAGGGACCGGGGGTCTAGGGTCCTGAGGGTCCGAGGTCCTAGGGGTCAAGTGGTTCTTGGGGTTTGGGATTTGGGGTCTTGGGGTCTCGAGGGTCCTAGGAGAATCGGGGGTCCAGGGTTCTGGGAATTCGAGGTCCCGGGGGATTTGGGCTCTCGGGGTCTCAGGGGTCTTAGGTCTCGGGGATCTCGAGGGTCCTGAGGTTCTAGGGTCTTAGGGTTTTGGCAGTCCAAGATTTGGTGTCTCGGTAGTCTAGGGGTCCCGAGAAATCGGGGGTCCGAGGTTCTAGGGGTCTAGGGTCTAGGGACTCTGGGTCCTAAGGGTTTAGAGGTCAAGGGTCCTAAGATCCCAAAGATCCGAGGTTCTTAGGGTACCGGAGATTCGGGGTCTCTGATGTCTGGTGTCCCGTGCATGCTCTCGAGGTCTCGGGAATTTGGGGTCCCCGGGGTGTTGAGGGTCCCGAGGGTCTAGGGTCTCGGGATTCTAGGGATTCGAGGTTTGGGGTCTTAGAAGTCTAGGGATCCAAGGGTTTAGGATACTGGGGGTCCAGGGGTCCAGGGGTCTAGAGGGTTGAGGTCCCGAGGTCTTGGGGTCCTAGGGTTTGGATCTTGGGTTCCAGCATCCCGAGGATCCGGGATCCCCAGTAATTGTCCAATTATTTCGTTCATTATATTTTGTCTTGTTTAATAGGAATGTGACATTGGGATTATTCAATTATTAAATTTTAGTAATTATAAGTTATGAAATATTAATAATTTTCTATAAAAACTAAATATAAAATATTTTTTGAAAAATATTTCATATGACAACGAAACAAATAAAAATAAGTTGTTTTCCAAAAAATATTTTTTTCGGAATATATTTTCTACTAGAAAATATTTTCAATCCAAACAAACTGGTCCTAAACCTAATTTAAATTTTTAATTCAAAACATAAATATATAAGCAAAAAAATAAAAAAAAGAATAGCATTTAAGCTTCTTGTCAACCAAGCATTCAATGGAGCAGGCCCGTGTTTTTTGCTTCAACAAAAAGGAGTTCTCCATCTAGGGGAGACTCTTTCTTCACGTGTATTCTCCCATTTCCAAATAAAACTCAATGGGTGGGTAATTATTCAATATTTTTTGCTTATCTAGTATTATTTACATAAAATATGTTTGGAGTTCCCATAAAAAGTGAATTATATTAGATATAGTTACGCAATTCAATTATACTATTTGTAGAAGAGATGATTAAAACAATATTTTTAATAATCTTTACTTTAAATAGATTCATTGAACACATTTGTTTAATTAGATGGGTAATTTTTATTATACCACCATTTAACAATATAAGCTGTACAATATTCATTTATAAAATTGATGTGATAGATTACACGTCAACGCTATGTATTGGCATTCGTATTTATGTGGCGTTCGTGTTAGCGAAAGAGCGACGGCGACAGAGGACGACAGGGAAGAAGAAGTGGTCGGTGGTCGAATGGATGAAAGGATTTCATTCCATTACACCTTCGACGGAGGACAACAGAGCAGTGACAGCGACGAAGGACGACGGAGGAGAATAAGTGGTCGGTGATCAAATGAAGGAGGAGAATGGGCGACAGCGACGACTAAGGGTTGTAGCACGAGAGAGAAAGTTGGTGCTATTAGGGTTTTATCTGAGTTTTCTATTTTGAATTTATTGGTCTTTTACCTTAATTTGTGAGGTTTTATATTGATTATTAACCACTATAAAGATAGTTTTCATATATGGAAAATTCAAAATTCAATATTTTCATACCAGATTTTTATCTTCTATAATTGTAAATTTAACAAATATGAAAAAAAGAAAAGTAAAATATCTTAAATAGGGATAAATCAATCATAAAAAAATTATCCTAATACTTTATGGGACTAAAATTAATAAATAAAAAAACTCTAATAGAATAAAAACTCTTATGAGGATTAAAAAAAATACTAATTCTCAAATTTCTCTTAAATAAAACACTAGATACGTGATGTTCCATAATTACTCTTCATTTCTGTAATGGATATATCGTTGTAGATTGTTTACTTTAGCTCTCGTGGGGCAAATTGACTTAAAATTGATTTTTTAAATTTTTGACTTAAAATTAAAAAAATTAAAAAATTTTGTTTTTCAATTCTCAACTTTTATCTTATTGGCTTTTTAGTTTTTTTCGATAACTATTTTTAATGTTACCTTTCTACATATAAAATTAAATAAATTTTAACTCAACAATTATATCTCAATTTGGGTAATTCTTTAAATGGCTTATTTGATTTTTTTTTTAAAATTTTAATAATTATTTTGCTAATCAAATAAATTTTTAATTTTTTAATTTAAAATAACTTAAAGTAAAAAAAGTCTATTCAATGTCAATAGATTTTGGGCGGAGTCCAGCCAACAAACTTTATTGTTTTCTGTAAACGAGTAGCGGAAGGGGCAAAACCACTATTATAAATAAATCTCTGAACGGAGAGGGAGCAGAGACTAAGAAATGGATCAAGCCGCCATAAATTGCGAAGCAAAGCGTGCGACATTATCTTGCGGAGACGATGATGGTCGTCACGATGCTTTTCACATTGATGTGAGTGTGTGTGTGTTTGTGTTTGTGAGTTTTCTCCGTGGAGATTTTATTTGAGGATAAAAATAGGAAACCCCATATCATATGTGCAATCTGGTTTTGATTTATTACTGGCCGTAAACCTTCTGATTGCTTGATAAATTTTTGTCGCTGGTAATAACTTTTTAGTTTAGTGGATTTGTGGGTTCTGCAAGCTGCTTGTTTGATGAAATGCCTCAATCAATTGTTTGCCTATAGCTAAAAAAAACATTGGGGTTTTTGAATTTTGTGGGTGAGTAATTGACAATGTTATGGGATAGAGTGGGCACCTTTTGAGTGAAAACTTGCCAACTCTTGATCCTCCAGTGTACATAGGTTCCATTTTATGGAATTACCAGTGCTTGAAAAATGTTCAAGAAAATTTGAAACCAAACAATGGGAAATAGGGGAAATGTAATGGTTTTACGCACAATTTTAACGTGGAAAATAATCATCCTGCAGCAATTTACGTGGAAACAAAGGGATCCGTGACTTGAAATCAAAAAATGAAAACATCAGGAAAAAATTGGAAAGTTTAGACCCGGTCTACTATTTTATTTGCTTGCCATCCTTTTCTTTTATTTTTCTTCTCATATGATTGTGCCCTGCTTTCTGAAACAAAGGGACTCATAGTTGCTTTGGTTGCAGGCTTTAACTCTATCGTGCTGCGACAAATTGGCGGATGCCAACTCCTCAAACTCTTGTGGTTTTATGGCTCTTGACATTCCATACGACCGACCTCAACTGGGGAAGATCGATAGGGAAATCAGCGCATTGCTTCGAGCAGCTGGAGCTGTGACATCCCAGGAGTTAACGAATCGAAGAATCAATCGTGATGATGATGATTATGTTGGAGGGTTGTGGTCATCGGATTTAAGAACTGGTAGCTCGATGATCGGATCCAAAAGTTCATTGCTATTGATAGCCATGCTGCTCGTGGCCATAACCTACCAATTACCCTTTCGCATACTCGGCAATGCTTCAAGGGAGGGCCGTGCCCACAACTCCATATTCGGATTGAATGGACAAGATTCAATAATGTGGAGCTTGATTGTGTTGTTCAATTCGATCGTGTTTGTTGCATCGGTGGTCACAACTATATTCCTCCAGCATGAATTGCCAATGAAGCTGTTGCCTCAACTCTCTGTTTCAGCTCTGTTTGGTTCTTATATGTGCTTGATGAAGGCAACATGACCCAATGAAGCCCTGGCTCTGGTCCTCATATTAGTTCCCTTTTTATTGTGGGCAGCTATAGGAAAATTTCGTGGCCTTTCAAGCCGAAGTTTAATGTAAGAACTTGAACTAATGTATGCACCGAAACCGCTGAGCACTCATTGCTCAGCTTGGTTAATAAGAATGCACTTCTACTAGTTCAAGAAAAAATTGCGGTTAAATTTTATTTTTTCAATTCGAATACACTTACAAATTTAAAACACAGAACTAGTCCCATATTACAAATTCTTATCAATAATATGCTTTATTAAATAAAAATAAGAATAACACGTGTACTTAGACTTTTTCTTTTGTGTATGTTTATTTTTTAAAAAATAAAAAATGACCCAACACTATTCTTATGGTATTTCCTATTAGAATATATTTGTATTAAATATTAAAAGAGTTTGAGTTGTTACAGATTTATCTTCGTAAGTTGTAAATTTGCTCAAGGATCTTTAAACTTTGTAGAGGAGAACCAGAGCAGAACTCTTTGAAGTTTTTTGTTTTTTTTTAAAAAAGAACATGTCGAACCAAGACATAATAAAAAGGAAAACCTGGGAAGGATTCGCCTCCCTAGCAGTTATCTCCCAGACTTGGGGAGGAAAATTCAAGGTCCAAATGGTATCTTCTTCTCGTGATAGTGCCAATCTTGCGAGGGTGTGTGCAGCCTCATTCCCAAGTCTCCTAATATGTGAGCAACAAACATGTGTGAAATGACACAAGAGATCGCACTCCTCCTCAGTAATATCCCCAATGTTGGACAAAGCTTACTCCTTGGAATTGAGGGCTGTAATCACGACCAAAGAATCTCTGTCTAGATGTAGTCTTCCGATGGCTCTTTCTTTAGCATATCTCAAGGCATGAATGGCCCCCACTACTTCCGCATAATCAACGTTGATGGTTCTATCGAAATACATAGACTCCATCGCTAAGACCTCTCCCATATCATCACGGACAATGAAACCCAAACCTGTTCTGCCATCTTTGCAATGAGCCCCATCAAAATTGATTTTAGGCATACCTTTTGCCGGAGGTCTCCAAGTCACCACAGTTGAGTTTGTATTAGTCTTAGGATAGTCGCTACCCCTTCCTGAGTGAAACTCTACGACTAACAGCTCAGTTGAATGGAAGATTTTCTGTGGCTTTTTAGGGTGGGCCGGCCCTTCCTCCATAAGTCTGGAATTTCTCTCCGTCCATAGTCTCTAGGCAATCACACAGAAAAGATCAAAAGCGTCTTTGCTCAGTCGTTTCCTCGCCACTTCTACCCAACTGATGAAGTTGCCCCTATCTTTCATTGTGGACCAGTTCCACATCCCTTGAGGTTGTTGCCATACTGCTTGTGCTAAACTATAATCTCTTAAGCAATGAATTTCTATCTCCACAACTTGCCCACACCATGTACACCGGGGGTTTTGGATTATACCTTTTTTACAGAGATGGTCCCTCACCTGTAGAATATTTGTGCACGCTCTCCACATGAAAACTTTAACTCGATTTGAGATAGTTGCAGACCAGATCCCCTTCCATACAGCTCTTGCTATTGAATCAGCAAAACATTCGCCTTGTTCGCTAAAGAGTCCAACAGCCAATTGGTAACCTAACTTGACCGTGTAATTCCCCTGTGTTGTGTAATGCCATATTAATTTATCTTTCCGGTCCCTCGAACTGAGTGGGATTGCACTAATCATGTCACATTCATAAGGCAAGAACAGCTGTTAGAGAAGGTCCATGCTCCATGATCTCTCAGTTCCCTATATGAGATTAGCAACTGTGAAGTCGCTGGTTGTGACGCCCCGTCCTCCGGGCACGTCGGGACATATATAAATATAAATAAAAGAATATTTTAGCTATTCATTTATATTTACATACGCTAAATACTACATCATGAAGGAGTTCTGAACTGATTAAAAGTACATAATTATTACAGCTTCACCAAGATATTTCAAAAATTACACTAAGCACGAGAAAACTGAACAAAAGAACAAAAGAAGAGGTTTCGAATCCTCAGAATGCATCAGCGGGATCCACGTGCTTTTAGAATTCACCATGTTCTTCAAACTCTTCTTCTCCCTCTGGGATGACTTTCTCCAAGAACTCCTCCTCACCTGTGGCACGAATGCCATGAACTAAAGCCCAGAAGCAAAACACTATAACCTTCTAACTAATCTCACGGCACAAAATTCACCACAACACATATCATATAATACCAAGTACAATTTATAATCAAGGAGACAGACAAATTTATAGCAGAGTAGTAGATAAGTTAATAAACATACGAGTATGTGATGTCGTGTACGCAATGCAAATGTCCAACCCGACATACACCTAGATTGTAACAGGAATTCCACACTGGGAATCACCAGAGTAGACTTTTACGGGAATTTGATCACTAAAGCCATAAATGCTCCTCGTTGCGAATAGTAAATGCTTCGTCGGATTTCATGCCACAGTTGTTTTACTCAATGGCAATGGTGTGGGATCCGTGCCATACTCTAGGCCAACAAAATTCAATAATCATGTCATTCTCCAGGCCAACATAATTCAATAATCAATCAATCAGTCACATCAAACATATAATAAGCAGTTTGTCTCATCTTAAGATTCGTGATGCCTCCGCCGGTGTCAACCCAAAGTTTTAGTTATCAAAACTAGAATGCTAGCGATGAATCCATGGTGGCTAATAATATTCATAAACTATTTCAAACACCGGGGACACGCCTAGGGTGTATAAGGGCAATATATCCCAAAATATTTTTAAAAAATGGTAACCAGCGACGCTCTAGATTTAGAACCAATAAGGACAATTCAACATAGTCCATCCCAACAACGGTTTACACATATGGACTCTAATATGCTAAGATGCAAGTGACAATGCCCATGATGTGAAATATGGATCTCAAGTACTACTATCTATAGCGTGGCACCAACTAGCATGGCAAAGTTCATGGTATAACTTGCAATTCATAAAGCATAGGTATGTGAGGCATAAGTTACAATTCTCAAGATATGATTCAAAACTTGTTGATATGAGTTCTAATCATCGTACATTTACTTAAAAACACTAATTAACTAATTCAAGCCAATCATCATATAAAGCTCGGGTCTCACAACAAAAAGGTACTCAAGCATACTTAGCAATTTTTAAGGCCAAAATTGAGTATTAAATTAAAAGGGTCGACAAGATTTTGGGACGTCTAGACTTGGAATCAAGTTATGATTTTTAAACACTACTTAGTTAAAAATATTTTTACAACTCTTATGTTTAACACCAAGGCCACAACCTAAGGCAAATAGGTGAATAAAGCATCCTAAGCGAAAACGGTTCAGCACTTTTCTCAAATTTTTACCGAATATATGCTTTCGTTGGTCTCAATTTTAGGATATCAAATCAAGTTTAAATAAGCCCATTTTGGATATGTTCTATCTTAGCATGTCCCCTACAAGTTTAATGTTCAGTGATAACGGTAGTTATGTGGAACAAGTTAGAGTTTTTGGCTATTTTAGAAAATAGGTTCTGTCGGCCACCAAAACTCAGCAGAGCTGGTTTTGAACAGAGGGTTTGAAACGGTTTTGAGGGACCATCCTGAGGTATCTAGGTCTGATTTGTGGACATCAAGTAGTTCAATATGTTAGCTATAGTGTTCATGTAGACCACCTTTAGAGTAGGTCACTAAAACTAGGAGTTTTTGGCTACACAAAAATATGTGACAGAAGTGTCTTTTGAGGGCTGAAACACAACAGAGAGTTTCAAATGGGTTTTGACCTATCAAAACTCATTATTTTGTGCTCAATTGTGGTGGGTGGCTATATATACATGTTGTCTATAACTTTTATGTTTTGGCGAAAGCTCGGATCTCATTGTAAACTAGGGTTTTCAGGTCGGTAGTGTTGACTAGTCGAAAAATAACACACTTTGGTAAAATTGTAATATATCTCGGGTTCTACTTACTCAAATGAGTTGAAACCAACTTTGGATGAAAGATAACATAAAAAGATAAATCTGGACATAAATAAAATGCATAGATCAATTTTTTACATTGAGTTATGATACTTCAAAGATCAGGGCAGAAACATCAAAGTTATCAGAAATCAAGTCCTTATGTGTTCAAGTCTCCTACTTATGATATGTCAAGGTTTTTATTCTATTTCTTTGCATGTTTTTGTTTTAGACATGCATATCATGGTTCCAGCACACTTCTAAGTCATCAAACTCAAAAATAACAACATACAAACACATCTCATATTATCCAAAAACACAACAGCCCCTAATTCTCAACTATGACGCATTTTCAATTTGTTTTCAGTTCTCGATTTTTAAAGTGTTTAAAGAGATGAGTTGAGGAATATTTTGAGTGATATTAGACATAAAATTTAGAGATTTTACTTATTTGTTTGAGGGCTCAAGGGATAGTGGTATGGAAGGACTTAGCCTTTATAAAAACACCTCTCATTGGTTCCTTTTTTTTCTCCTCCTTCTTTTCTCTCTCAAACTTGTAGAATACCTCAAGAACACTCAACCAAGTCTTTCTCTCTCTATATGGATGAAAATATGAAGTAAAGAAGAGGGTGTTTGGCTTGGTTTACATAGGGAAGGGTTAGGGAACAAAAGGGTATTTTGAAGACTTTTTCTCTTTCTTTTTAATTAATGAGATTTAGGTGAATAGACTTGGTGCAACATTTGAGGCATATACATCAGATATGGGGAAGAAAAATACAGCTAGGGTCATTTTGGGGAGAAAAAAATCTGATCCCCCATCAATCTGGGGTTTTGCATTGGTTTGCGTGCCTTTTTGTGCAAGAAAATACCTTAAAAGTTAATTTGATGTATCTTTTTGGTGTCTGTTCTTACTAAAATTTATTATTTTAGTATGTTTATGATAAATTTAGTATTTTTATGAATTATCATAGTTTTCATAGTAATTGATTCAATAGATATAGTCTTTTAAGTCAAATTAAGCTTTTTTGACAATGTATGGCTTTTAAACTTATTTTATTGTGTATGAACTTCAATAATGATTTGTTTGCTTTTGTTAACCAATAGTACTATATTATTATGTATATTACTTATTCAATAGGTGGTCATAATGCTTGATTTAATACATTTCTTATCTTTTTAAGCTAAAAATAAGGCAAAAAGTTACTTTTTGGCACAACTTCATATGTGGTAGGCCACTAAGGGGCATTTTTGTTATTTTTGATGTTATTTTGTCTTTTGCTACTTAATTGTACTTAAATTCTTGATTTAGGGTGTCCATGTGTTAAAATTTAAAATTTTAAGACTTTTTATTATACTAGGGACAAAATGGTCATTTTACCGTACTTATGAGAATTTTTGATTTTTAATTTTATATTTTATGTTATTTACTTAATTTAGAATGTTGGGAGGTTCTCTGGGTGTTATGATTTTGTTGCTCGTATTTTGGACCTTTTTATGGTTTTTAGGTTAACTTATGATTTTCGAGTCGAGTTAGGGTTTCGAATCTATTCCGTATTCTATGGTCTCGAGGGCTATCCATCACTAATACTTAGAGTTTGGGCTGGATCTTTACACGAGTTATTACCAACTGGGTTGTTACAACTAGGGTTCGAACTGGGTCGTTACACTGGTAGTGATCTTTGGTGGGCTAATGACTGAGAAGGTGGGTCCCCTTGGTATCCACTTGTTGGTCCATACTCTTATCTATCTCCCATTGCCCACTCACCATCGTACACCCTTCAGCAGAATTTTCTTTCCTTGAAGAATGCTTTTCCACGTATAGGAGGAGTTCAAACTAGGTTTCGCCTCTAAGAATGAACAAGAAGGGAAGTATCTGGCTTTTAGAATATGCGCCATCATAGAGTTTGGGTTGTTTAAGATTCTCCAACCTTGTTTGGACAACATAGGTAAGTTGAAATGCTCAAGATCCTTAAAGCCCATTTTGCTTGAAAGTTTACCTTTGCACAGCATATCCCATCTCCTCAAGTGTATCTTCCTTGCCTTATCGGACCCCCCCCACCAATATCTGGCTAAAGCACTGCAATCTCGTCACAAAGGGTCAAAGGTATCTTAAAGACTAACATCGTATAAGTAGGAATTGCTTGTGCTACTGCCTTTAATAGTACTTCCTTTCCCGCATGAGAAAGTAACTTCTCCCCCCATCCTTGTATCAACGCCCAGACTATATCCTTGATATTTTTGAACATCTCATTTTTTGATTTCCTAATCATGGCTGGCACCCCTAGGTATTTTCCCTGCTCATCCACTATGGTGACCCCAAGAACGTTCTTTATGTCTGAAACACAAATAACCAACGTGTTTTTGCTGAAGGAGATGGCTGATTTGTCCAGATTGATCTGTTGGCCAGAAACTTCCTCATACTGTCTGAGGGTGTCTTCAATTGCTTGCACCTCTTCAACGTTTTCTTTGAAAAAAAGGAGGTTGTCATATGCAAAGAATAGGTGAGATATGCTTGGCCCCCGCCGACTTACCCTATTACCATGGATATCACCATCTCTTTCCCTTTTCTTGAGGAGGGCCAAAAGACCTTCTGCACAAATGAGGAACATATAGGGTGATAGAGGGTTGCCTTACCTCAGTCCTCTAGCTGGTTTGATGATTGCAAAGAGTTGCCCATTTACTAGAATTCTGTAACGAACGGTCGAGATGTAGTTCATAAGTAGTGTGATGATCCGTGAGTCAAACCCCAAAAGCTGCATCATGTTTTTCAGGAAGAACCATTCAACCCCGTTATAGGCCTTACTCATGTCAAGTTTCAGTGCCATTATCCCCTCTTTTCTTGTGCGTTTATTCTCTAAATGGTGGAAGAGTTCAAAGGCTACCAAGATATTACCCGTGATCAACTGGCCAGAAATGAAAGCGCTTGAGCACTCATGAATAACTTCTGGAAGAACCGTCTTTAAACTGTTGGCAATGGTTTTTTGCAATAATCTTGTAGATGACATTTCACAGAGAGATTGGTTTAAAGTCCTTGGCCTTCCGAGGGCACTTAATCTTGGGGATCAAAGTAATGTAAGTGTCATTAAAGTGCTCCAGAGAGAGATACATTTAGGATGCTCAACACTGCCTTAGTGACATCTGTACCTACTACGTGCTAGTAACGCTGGTAGAACCCTACTGGTTTGCCATCTGGACCTAGAGCCTTCAGGGGCTCCATCTGCTTTAAGGCAGTCTCCACTTCTCCTGCTTTATACAGCCTCAATAGTGATCTGTTCATGTCGTCCGTCACTTCCTTACCATCTGGTTCTGGTTCCCAGGCCTGCTTGATAACTTTCTCACAATCTTCTGATCTCATCCACATTTGTTCAAAGTAGTAAAGACGTGGTGCATGATATCGCTCACCTAATATATCCCGTTCCTCACATTGAATAGCAATGGGGCAATGGTAGGAGCCAATACACGCTAGAGTCCGCACTGTTGCATTTGGGAAGCGTTTACTTCACTCCCCACTTATTAGAGTCATGTCCAGCTCTTCTCGCACCAAATTAGCCCCTTGTCTCCCGTTGCTCCAAGTGAATAAGCAGTCATTTTGCCCGAAATCAATTAGGTAACAATCTTCAGTAGCTTTCCAAAATGCCTCAACTTGCTAGCTGACCCTTTCCTTTTTGCTGTAGTGTTCATTTCTATGAAGAACCTCATTGAAATCCCCTAGGCATAACCAAGGGCTTTCTGACATTGCTGCAAGTCTTCTCATCAGTTCCCATGAATGCTTTCTCTATGTAGTTTGTGGGTGGCCAAAGAAACCTGCCAGTCTCCAGAAGTTGTTGACATCATTGCCCATAACGTAGGCATCAATGTAAACCTTAGAATAGCTCTGAATATTCACCACATAATTTTTCCATAGGAGGCCCAGCCCCTCTCCCAGACCCTCTCTTTCAACCCAAAAGGCACTTTCCATGCCTAGTTTGACCCATGTTACTTCCCATTTATTCTTTGGTAATTTCGTTTCAATAATTAATATAATGTTGAGATCTTCAGTCTTGATCAAAGATTGAAAGCTCCGAACTGTTCGGAGGTTCCCAAGTCCCCGGTAGTTCCAGCTTATGGTTTTCATAATTCTCGATGGGGATGAGAATCAGCCACCACCGTTTCAAAGAAATGAACACAGTTTGGGATGTCAACATTCCTCTTTTTCTTGCTTTCTCCCTCGACAGAATGCTCTATAGTCAAATTCTGCTTGTCATCCTCTCTTTTTCGTTTACCAGCAGGGTGAGTAATTATCTAGTCGTCCCTACTACCTATAATCCTTGCTGCCTTCCTCCACTAGCCAACTCTTCTCCGTTGCTTACTATTCTCCAGCGATGTTAAAACTGGCTGTGGTTTAGTAAGGGATGGCGTCTGGATTGCCCCATGGACAGAGGAGCATGCAAGTGGGCCCAATATGCCCTTCAATTTATCTGTATTTGCCAAGCACTGGTTCGGGGCGTGCGGGTGGGGCCAATATGCCTTTGAAGTTTGAACTCTTAATTGGTTTGAAAGGAAGATAATTATTAGGCACGTGGTATTTTTGGTAAATAAATAATTGCAACTTACACAATATGGGTCACTCTTTGTCTCCTAACCACCCAACAAAAGTGAGTCATCATACCCCTACCACAAAATTTGTCGTCATCATATTAGATGAGAGCACCACGTATACTTGTCACATAATACTCTACGAAGTGGAAAACTTATTAAACCTTTTGAAGCGAAAAATCTCGTTTGTGTCTAAAAAACGAGCACTAAGAGGAATTAGTCAATGTTTTACATTTAAGTCTTTAGTGGTACTTCAACTTGTGTATTAATTTATAGCAGGTGTTTGGGAGAGTTTCTTCCAAATACTTTAATTTTTTTATTTGTTCTTACATTTTTTGATTTCTCTGGTCGTGATAAATTTAAAAGTAAAAAAAAAGTGGCAAATGTTGCAAAAAGTTTCTTAAAAGAACAAAAGAAACTCTGTATTTGGTCTGAAAATAACTTATTTTGTTCTTGTAGATTTTATCTGAATGCTGGTTAGGAGAAAATTTTAAAAGTATATAAATTGGGACTGAAGTTTCAAGAAAATTATTGAAAATGGAAAAAGTTATTTGGAAGAAGTTTTAACAAAAAACATCTCAGAATAATTTATTACTTTTTTGTTGATATTTTATCCAATAAATAAATATGTGCGATTTAAGATTTAAGTGAAGTATTGCTCCAACAACATCAAATAAGACAATGTATCTGCCAATACTATTTTTTTCCACAAAAAAATCTATACTATCGTAATTTAAGAGAAGAAAAATAGAGATCATCCCACCGCTTAGTATGAAGCTTGAACCCACAACTTTCACGGTGAAAAGTTAAAAAGATATCATTAGCCTAGAAATGCTTTGGCTATTAGGGGTGCACAAAAAATTGATTAAACCGATAAATCGGACCGGACTGTTTGGACCGGTTAAAATTATGTTCGGTTCGATTATGATTCGTGTAATTAAAAAACTGTTAAAAACGGTTCGATTCTCGGTTCTTAAAAAATACTCACGGTTTGAACCGAACCGAACTGTTAAACAATAAACACAACACACACAGTCGTGACTCTTGTCTCTAATCTCTTGAGTTCACACTTCAATGAGTTCAAAAACAAAACATAACTATTATAACTATTAAGAAACCTTAGAAGCGGGAAACCATAGAATTTGCTAGAGGCTCAGGTTGCGCCATTGAGATAACACACAATTGGAGTCAGCAGCTCTTTGCGATTTCACTAATTTGCTTCTCAGAGGTTGCAATTTGCTTCTCAGAGGACAGAGGTTGCGATTTGCGACCACCAGCGCTCTCTATCATCGTCGCCACCAGTCTCTATCGTCGCGATGTTGTCACTGCCAATCTCCTCTGTCATCGCCACCCTCCCCAGGTTTGATTTTCAATCTCCTCTGTCATTGCCCTCTTTTCGCTAACTCTAACCCTAACCCTAACCCTAAATATTTAGTTTACCATCACTTTCTTTGAACCAGAAACTTATACATATTTTGATATTCGACATACATATTCTTTGAACCAAAAACTTATACATGTGCTTTGAACCAAAAAGTCATAAACTTTACCTTCCAAATAAACCGATAAGAATGTGTGCCAATGGAGATCTTAATCTATGAAAATACTGACTTATTTAATTTTTTTAGAACAGTTAGGTGATTTAGATATTCTGTTGACAACATTTGTTTTCTATTATTTATTTTCTTTACCACGACTTCAATGGCTGTAAGTATACATTTGTTGTTGAGAATGCATGTTGTTGAAGTGATAGAACCGTTAGCCGAACCGGAACTGATCCGTTTTCACAGATCGGTTCCGGTCCGGTTCCATTACTTAAACGGTTCGAAAACGATTCTAAAAAATCAGGAATCATTGATAATGGTCAAGTTCTTGGTTTCTTATAGAACCGGTCCAATCTGGACTGTATGCACCCCTATTGGCTACCAATAGCACTCCACAAACCTCATCATATTTGAAACGCAAATAACTTCAATAATGTTTAGTTAACTTTAATAGTTTTCGGTTGATTCTCTCGAGAAACTCCCTTGGGTCGTTTGACAAAGTCTTTTTCTATAATTTTTAGTTTTTTTCTATTAATTTTGGTTATAAATTACAATTTATTTGAAATATTCACAATTTTTCGTATAAATTATAATTAATTTTTCTTCTATTTCAGTTATAAACTACAATATTAACTAAACACTCACAATTTTTACTATAAACTATAATTTCTAAGCTTTTAGTTTCAATAATGCCAAACACCACCATGGTGCTCTTGAGATTTGGCGTATTGTATTTCAACAAGTCAATAATCGTTTAAGAGGTTGATAGGTGATTAGTTTAAAAATTAACTTTTTTTTGAATTTTTAATCAAAATTTTAAATTATGTTTAAATAGGTTGTTTTGTAAATTATCTTTTAAGATAATGTTTTTTAACTTAGTTACATGGGGGAAAAGTTAAATTTTATTACTTTTTATTTACATTATACAATATTTCCCTTTGATGTAATTGATTATAATAATTACATATAATTCGCGTTGATAGTAAATAAAAAGTATAGGCAACCAAGAAGACAAGGATGCGCTGATAATGGAAGTCGACGTGCCTACAGATTACACCACGTTCATCATGGACGTTGATGTGATGAAAAAGAGTTAGTCTTTTAAATCTTTTCTTGTGCATGATGTAACAAGTGAGTTGAAGTTCGAGTTTGTTGAATATGTTTTCATCGAGTCTATTAACAATGTTTGTAACGGTAAGTCTGCCGGGAATGCGCCTGTTGGCATCCCGAGCCCTTTTTGCTTTGAGTATGAGGTTGTAACTTCCATTGAAATCAATGAAATAAAATCGAATTCTGCTTACTTCGCTATGTCTCAAATATTTTTCATTGATTCTCAAAATTTTAAAGAATTCAAGGAGAATATCTCCCAAGAATTAAAACTTCTAATTGAAAAGAAAGAAGAAATGTTGGCTAAACCTGTAATTAAAGAAACCGTTTTAATAAATCTTAATAATGAAGAAGATCCACAACTAGTTTAGATTGGTTCTACGCTCTTTAGAGAAACGTGAACAGTTAATCTATTTATTAAAAGAATTTAAAGATATTTTTGTATGGTCCTACGAAAATATGCCCAGCATAGATCCCGACATCATACAGCACCAAATCCCCCTTTACCCCGATGCCAAACCCGTCAAGCAAAAGCTTAGAAGGATCATACCAGATTGGGCGCTCAAGATCAAGGAGGAGGTTACCAAGTAGATAGACACTGGATTTCTTATGGTTACAGAGTATCCAAAGTGGGTTGCTAACATCGTCCTAGTATCAAAGAAAGATGGAAGGATCCGAGTGTGTGTCGACTTCAGGGATCTTAACAGGGTTAGTCCCAAGGACGACATCCCTCTTCCCCACATAGATGTATTGGTAGACAACACTGCCAAGAACGCGCTCTTGTCTTTCATGAACGATTTTCAAGATACAATCAGATTTTGATGACACCAGAAGACCGAGAAAATACCACCTTCACGACACATTGGGGCACCTATTGTTATAAGGTTATGCCGTTCGGATTGAAGAATGCGGGAGCAACCTACCGAAGGGCTATAACCACGTTGCTGCACGACATGATACACAAGAAAGTAAAGGTATATGCTGATGACATGATCGTGAGGTCCAAGACCTAAGAAGGGCATGTTATCACACTAAGGAAATTGTTCGAGTGGATCAGAAAGTATAGGATGCATTTGAACTCACAAAAGTGTGCTTTTAGAGTTACAGCAGGGAAGATGCTCGGGTTTATGATCACACAACATGGCATAGAAGTGGATCCGTCAAAGATCAAAGCCATCCTTGAAATGCCTCCCCCAAGAACCAAGATAGATGTAAGGAATTTCTTAGGGAAGATTTAGTTTATCAGCCAATTCATTGCTAAGTTAACTACTACATGCGAACCTTTTTTTGACTCTTGAAGAAGGGAACCAGATTTTAGTGGGATCAACAGTGTCAAGATACTTTCGATGCCATACAATAGTACCTATAAAATTTGCCGGTCCTGTCACCACCAAAACCTGGCATTCCTCTGATACTGTACCTATCAGTGATTGATTTAGCAACAGGGTGTACGTTTGCACAAGAAGACGAAGCCAAGGTAGAAAGAGCCATCTACTATTTAAGCAAGAAGATGACAGATTGTGAGCGTTGGTATACGTCTTTGGAGAAAACTTATTGGGCGCTAGTTTGGGCATCTAGAAAGTTACGCCATTATATGCTAGCATACTGAGTTGTTCTAATCTCAAGGATGGACTCGCTCAAATACCTCTTCGAAAAGCTAGCATTAATAGGAAAGTTGGCGTGTTGGTTGCTAATGTTAGCTGAGTTCAACTTGCAGTATGTCACGAGAAAATTGGTAAAAGAGAGAGCCATTGCAGAATTTCTGGCCAATCACCTTACTAAAAAGGAAGAAGAACCTATGTTTAAGTTTCCCAATGAACAAGTGATGAAAATCGATAAGGATATGTGGACCTTGTATTTCAACGGTGCTTCGAACCAATATGGGTACGGAATAGGAATACTCCTCATCACCTCCGATGATTCCCATATCCCTCTAGCTTACAAGTTGAGTTTTGAGATTACTAACAATAAGGCCGAGTACGAAGTTTACCTAGCCAGATTGGAAGAAGCTTTAGAACTAGGGGCAAGGAAGTTGAAAGTTATAAGGGACTCAGCTTTGGTCGTCTCCAAAGCAAAAGGAGAATGAAAGTTTAAAGAAGAAAGGCTGATCCAGTATTACCGGGAGCTCGAAGTGATGATTCCTTGCTTCGAAACTGTGGTGTTCACCCACATCCCGAGATTACAGAATAAGTTCGCTGACGCCTTGGCTACTTTGGCATCGATAATAGAAATACCACTCGGGATAAGGATGAGACCCTTGGAAATCCAACAACGAGATACACCCGCGATTAATAATATTTTTGCTATCCGAGAACTCAATTATGGACTACCCTGGTATCACGACATTAGGAATTTTGTTGAGAAATGAGAGTATCCTAGCAGAGCTAGTAAGAAGGACCAAATAGCTATCAGAAGACTTGCCGCACAGTTTGTGTTATGTGGAGAAAAACTGTACAAGAGGGGATATTTGGGGGTGAATAAACTCTGCATCAGCACAGAAGAGGGACACGAGTTGATGAGAGAAGTTCACAGAGCAGTTTAAAGACCTCGTATGAGTGGGACGATGTTGGCTAAGAAGATCCTACGCCAAGGGTACTTCTGGATGACGATGGACGCAGACTGTCATCAGTTTGTTCGAAGATGTCAAAAATTCCAAGTTCACGCAAACCTCATGCCTGTGCCGTCATCTCAACTCTATAACATGATGTCACCTTGGTCGTTCTCAGTTTAGGGAATTGAGGTGATAAGAAAGATTACACCAAAGGGATTGAATGGACATGAGTTTATCCTCGTAGCAATTAACTATTTCACAAAGTGGATCGAGGCCGCCTCCTACTCTGTTTTGAAGACCTCTCAAGTAGCTAGGTTCATCAAGGAGAATCTTATCTATCGATATGGGGTTCCGTACAAGATCATCTCTAACAATGGTTTTCATTTCAAAGGAGAAATTTTAGATCTTTTGAATGAGTATCGAATTGTCAGTCATAAGTTTTCTCCGTACAGACCACAAACCAATGGAGCCGTGAAAGCCGTTAATAAGAACGTGAAGAAGATTCTACAAAAGACGA
>JAOTRH010452150.1:0-11528 GCA_034768845.1 Heliamphora exappendiculata | reverse complement strand
TTCTCCGTACAGACCACAAACCAATGGAGCCGTGAAAGCCGTTAATAAGAACGTGAAGAAGATTCTACAAAAGACGACAGAGGGAAGTAAAGATTGGTCGAAAAATCTACCATTTGCACTTTGGGGGTATCAAATTCGATTAGAATTTCCACCAGAGCGACGCTGTATGCATTGGTTTATGGAATGAAAGCGGTTCTACCCATAGAGTTTGAGATTTCGTCTTTGAGGATAATGGCAAAAAGTAGTATTTTCGAGTCAGATTGGCAGAGGGACAGACTTGAAGAACTGCTCCTATTTAATTGAAGGAAAGTGATCTAGTCCTCAAAGAGATTAGTTCCTCAGTCTTTGATCCTAGGGACAAGTTTAAACCTAGTTGAGCTGGACCTTATCTCATAAGACCTTGATGTCAGGAGGCACTGCTATCCTTATGGATTTAGACGAGATTGTCTTCTCTACACCCATAAACTCAGATTAGCTTAAAAAGTTCTATCCCTGAGAGAAAGCACACCAATAAGGAAAGTGTCAAAACTCGAGTGTAACCCGAATCTCGAACTACATTATGGCTTGATTCCATTCCTTGGGTTACATAGGCAACTTTTGTCAGAAGTCAGCCCAAACCTTTGTTTAAATTCTCGTTTTTGTAACTTTGTCCCAGTAGTTGATCAATGTAAAAGCTTGCTTTAAATTTTTCTAATAAATTAGTTATATTGCAAAAAGAAAAATCTAAAGAATAGTTTCATAAATAACTGCAAACAAAAGTGGAGAAACTTTCATTAAGAAGTTTTACTAATTCAGTTTTGATTTTGAAAATAAGAGACGCTCGTAAGTCCTCATTCTAAGAAATTAAAAAGGAAACAAACAGAATATTGAAATATAACGAAGAAGAGTCAAATCCTTCTCCTATTTGCATCTCTTCCTTGTCTCGCACTATGTTCTATCTTTGTCCCAAGCTAAGCCTTGTAATTCTCAAAAAGTATGCTGTCAAACTCTCTACCGACCGGCATCCTCAATCGCGAAGACCAGGCCCACTAGTACTGACCCAAGAAAGGGGCTCGATGCGCAAAACTATATAGACCACTCACGACAGTATCGGGTCTGACCTGAGTATAACCAAACTAACGGAGAATACGATATGGATGATAGAAAGTGGCCAGCTTTAAGCCGACCAACAGAACCCCAAAGTAACCCACAGTGGAAGTAGTCATGAAAGATATCTTCAGCCAAGAGCATAGACGTGAGATGCCCTCCCAAATCAGAAAACTCAGATAGTCCTCCCAAGCAGCTTCGGTCGAACAAAGGCGATAAACCTGATGGCGAATGAAGGACTTCACACTGTAGATGTTAAATATAGGTTTCTCCAGCAAGTTTACCTTCTCTATCAACCAAACCTGAGAAAAACAAAGAAAAAAGAAGAGCTGAGCAAAAAATAGAGAGAGAAAAAAAGGAAAGCTAAGTGGTAAATAGAGCGAAAAATATAAAAAAAAGAGCTGGGTGAACCACCTGCAGTAAGAGATCACTGCCAGCAAAGTAAGGAGCACCATTGGTAAAAACTGCATCAAGATCAAGAAGCGTCTCAGCAAGGACCAGCGGAATAGGATCTCGACCCTCATGGATCTGATGAGCCACATCCACCAAAAAAGAGCTGACTCGCCCATTAAAAGGGCCCAAGAGGAAACGATCCAGAAGACAAATACAAAGAGCGTTGCGATGCTGAAGCTGGAAAGAAAAGTCACCAAGGGAACCCGAGGTCCGAAGCAGTCTGTCACGCCCCTAACTCCAGGGTCACGCGAAAAACCCACCATATGAGAAAATAAGATTTTTGATAGGAAAACCATCAACCCAAAATCTAGTAGTTGGAACTTAAAAAGAGTACCTAAGGTTCACTCTCATAAACAGAATACATCGGGTCCATACATGCATAAAGTATATCGCTTCAAGGCGTACAAAACTCGCCTCCAGAACATGCATCACATGTAAAAGAATACATGTCCAAAACAAAGGGAAACTCAACCCAGTGTTCTGCCACCGTGGTACTTCTATGTTAACTCCACGTGATCATCTACACCTGAAAAAAGGTTTTGCACAAAATTTCACATCGTGAGCTGAAGCTCAATAGAAGCAGACTATAAAGCCATAAAGCAAGATATGCAATTATAGTACAAGCTGACTCAATCTTTAGAGTCTAAAAAGGATTTTCGTCCTGAAAATCACATATTTTTTCATCAGCTTAACACGAGCCTCAAAACAGCTTTTCACTTTTAAAACAATGCATATCAACCACGTAGATATCACAGTTAAAGAAAAACAGTAACAAAATAATATTTTCCACTCGGGTCACACAGTCGAGGAACATGAGATAAAATGAATTGTATATTCCGACTCTGCCACAAACATAGACAAAGGCAACAACTATAGACTCCTGCCCATTACCCTAGTCCAGAACCACTAAAGGCCTGCTAGTTAATGACAAGTTCTATACGGAGTCACAACAACGTAAACCACTTAGTTTACGGGCCCGAAACCCGAGGGTACTAAGCACCCATAACCTCGTTTATGAGGATTAACCCAAAGGTACATAGGGACTTACTCTGCACACGTTTTTGGACTTCCACCGAAGAGCACTACAGGCTCACATCTACACACACAATGTCACGGTACATCTATAGAAATCATTCAAAACTATTGCGTAGCTCAACTACGAAAATATTTCCACAATTATACATCAACATGTATAAAGATCCATCCATCAACATGGAGATCAAAAAAAACATTTTTAAAATATTCCACTATTTTCATCAAAACGTTTAAAAGCTGAGACTCAATCCCAAGGGTTAGCTCCAAACCTCCAAAACACGTTTTTCTCACGATCTTCATAAAACTCCCATTTTCAAAACCACTTTTTTTTTAAAAACTATGAACATCCACAAGTTCAAATCACGTCAAAACCAAGAATAAAAGCGCAAAATATGCTTTTTATCGAAACAGCAAAGTTTAAACATGAAAAATATAACATTTAAGTAGTTTCAAGCAATTTCAACTGGTGAAAAGATCTATAATTATAGGTAGCACCCTTTAAAGACATCATAGTCTAGGATCCTACCTCGGTGAGTTAAGAACTCGATGCCTCGTTCCACGTGTAAGCATGAACTTCGTCAAAATGAGGCGTCGAGTTCATGTTTACGGCGTGGATAGCAAGAATCCACTAACTGATCGTCGAAAACTAAGCCCGGGCCACCAAAAAATCTAGAGAGAAGGTGGAGGAAATGAAACTTAGCTTGGAAGATAAGGTTTTGAAAATATCTAGCCAAGGCTTGATATTTATAGTCCCAGCCACGAATAGGGATTCGGTCGACTGAACCCACCAAGTCAGTCGACTGAATGGCTATTGAAAAAGCCAAAAATGCCCCACCGCCTCAACCCAATCGACTGAGTTCCCAACCTCAGTCGACTGAACCATAACAGTAGGCATCTAGTCGACTGGGATCACCCCCTCAGTCGATTGAACTGCCACTGTCCAGCCAGCAAACTAAAAAACTTAAGAACGGTCCTTCTAAGCTCCAAACAAGCGTACGACACATATGAAAAACACAAATTGCATACAGTTCTACGAAAGAGAAACATAAACCATACATCAGGGTGTTATGCATGAACACGTCAAACATGCGTATATCTATGTAGCACAAAAATAAAACGAAACAGGGTCTCACACAGTCTATGATCCTTGCCACATCAAGGAATCCATCATGTGTGATAAGTGACGCCTCACATTTGGAGTAGCCAATAAGCTGCATCAACCGATCCCTGGGACTCGAGAAATGGGTAAGAACTATAACCACCTCTCTGGCCAAAATCTCGAGAATGGTGAAATAGTCCTCCACTATCGGGCACAGTTCCTCATGCTCGAAATGGAACATGTGAAAATCAGGATCCCGCAGCTGGGTAGCCCCTCGCAAAAGGTGCCATTCGATCCTCATGGTACGCTGGAAGAATAGTGCATCTAGTCCAAAGTTGAGAAAGTTTTTGCGCTCGACCAGGGAAAAGTTGCCCATCTAAGCCAAAAGAGAGTTGTTAAAGGAGTGGGCCATGAAGAAGGCAAGGAGAATACATAATCTCTAGAACAGTGGGGTCTGGACCAATTTTCTCTTTTTATAGAACCAAAAATGGAGGGAACCATAAAATCTGCTATGAGTTTCGCGCCAAAAAGTTTTTTCACGGCCGCCATCTTTTTCCTACTGCCGTCATCTTCATAATCCACGACCACCAACTTTTCTCCCTTAAACACACAGCCATGGTATCCCAAAGTATATGCCGTAAACTTTTCTCTACAAAAGTTCAGGCCGCCATATTTAAAACGCGCGACCGCGAATTCATTTCTCACGGTCGCAATTTTTTTTGTGCAGAAATTTTGACAGCCTGCCCCCATTTTGTTAACATGCCCCAAGTCGTCGTCGACGACTTATAAACAACTCCCAATAAGAAAAATAGTTTATATAGCAAGTTCTCAACTCACAAAGCATACATCACGCATAACGAAGGTTTAATCAATCAAATTTATTTTCATAACATAAATGAAAGGGTCACAAGCATCTATGATAACCAAAATGTAAACCAAATGGCATGAAGGCCCTATCCATCACAAGTAGTAAAGTAATGTGTGTATATGATATGTGTGTCGAGGTACGCAGGCTAAAAGTATAACCAAGGCACGAAGGCCCTACGGATCGCAATATAGTATATCAGAACAGTGTGCCAAAATAATATCTCAGAAGTGGTATGAATGAACAGTGTATCAATGTGTATTAGCGTGAATCTGTGCAATGGGTCAAGAGCAGTGGTGTATAAGTACATAGTATCAGAATGTATCAGACGGGCACGCAGGCCCAAACAAAAATAGGCACGCAGGCCTCCATGAACAGTGAAAAGAAAGGAGAAAAGTAAATCAGCAGGCGGCAGCAGGTCGATCACTCTCATCGGTTCCTCTTCCTCCAGACCACGTACCCCCTAGATGACTTCCCATACGACGACCCAGTCTCCACCGCCGCATCTTTTGAGCCGGTGGAAGTTTGCGCAGTACTGGTAGCCTGGGCCCGAGATGAAGAAGCAATAGCAGTGGAATCAGATGCAGCGATTCCAACAAAAGGTACAATAGGAATAACTGGTGCAGCCAGCAGCATATGACCTTCATGGGTCCTCGAACCCTTACCCCGACCATGCTGAAAGAAGAGAGGATTATATCAATTAATAGTATATGTGAACAAATGCGCAATGAAAAGCATAGAAAGACAAAACAGAGCAAAATGAGGAACATACCGTAGCGGGGCCACCACAGGGAGTAGGAGGCTTCATGCCCTAAGCTCGTAAGGCAACATCCCAACGACGGACCAGTATCCTCAAGCTGGAGATAAGACAAAGGCACTGGTCGCACCACTCCCAGGGCATCTGTCAAGGAAAGGGACCACATCAGTACCATCAGATATGAGAATTAGCACAGACAGATATGAAAAAGCAATATAGAAAGCACAAAGAGAAGTATAGAAAGAAGGAAAAGGAGGATGACGTACCTGCTTCATGCCGGGAGGAAGAAGAATCTCCTAGGCTGTCGGCTCGGGGATCTGGATCTGATGGAGATTCCTGTCCATCAAGGTGTCCACCGTCTAAGGTAACTCATGGTGGACAGGACCTGGGGCAACGGGAGGTGGACCCCACACAGCGACACGGGCCCTCATAGCAGGCATGAGCCTTTCTCAGGCGAAGATCGTATAATCACGATCCTCACCCTCGACAGCATAACAACATCAATACCCGTCATGGTACGGGTGATCTCAGTCGTACAAAGGGAGTTAGTCTGTTGCATCCCAATCGGAGGTGTCCTCAAGATACAAAAATGGACATACCCTAAGGACTGCTGAACGACGTGCTCACCAAGATACCACCCTCTACAGAATGGTCCCTCTAGTAAAACACGGGTCCGTGCAACCTCTAGTCTCCGCATCAGATCAACTCCAGCTCACTTCTCCATGCCGACTCAGATATCCCAACGAACCTAAAAAGTAAGAAAACCTGTCAGCAAATAGTAGATGCTAAAAATGAGAAGTGTGAATGGACTCAAGCACGAATAGTGCACCCGGTCTGGAGTGCGGGTGTCCAGAAAGTAGCGGTCATCGTCAATATCCTTCCCATCGGGCTTGTACCCCGATATCATCTGGCCCATCAGAGTGTTCGGGGGATCACGAGAGGGTCATCGCAGGAGTTCACTAACTGGCGCATGCCCAAAAAATTGTAGGCCAATCACCCTATTGAAAGGGAAGAAAAACCTAAGTTTGAGTTTCCCGATGAACAAGTGATGAAAATCGATAAGGATCTGTGGTCCTTGTATTTCGACAATACTTCGAACCAATATGGGTACGGGATAGGAATACTCCTCATCACCCCCGATGATTCCCATATCCCTTTAGCTTATAAGTTGAGTTTTGAGGTTACTAACAATTAGGCTGAGTACGAAGCTTACCTAGCTGGATTGGAAGCAATTTTAGAACTAGGGGCAAGGAAGTTGGAAGTTATTGGGGACTCAGCTTTGGTCGTCTCCCAAGCGAAAGGAGAATGGAAGGTTACAGAACAGAGGATGATCTAGTATGATCGGGAGCTCAAAGTGATGATCCATTACTTCAAAATTGTGGTGTTCACCCACATCTCGAGATTGTGGAATAAGGTCACTGATGCCTTGGCTACTTTGGTATCGATGATAGAAATTCCACCCGGGGTAAGGATGAGATCCTTGAAAATCGAGCAACGAGATACACCTGTGATTAATAATATTTTTGCTATCCGAGAACTCGATGATGGACTACCCTGGTATCACGACATTAGGAATTTCATTGTGAAATGAGAGTATCCTAGCAGAGCTAATAAGAAGGTTGAAAGGGCTATCAGAAGACTCGCCGCACAATTTGTGATTTGTGGAGAAAAACTGTACAAGAGGGGATATATAGGGGTGAATAAACTATACGTCAGCAGAGAAGAGGGACACGAGTTGATGAGAGAAGTTGAAAGAGGAGTTTACAGATCTTACATGAGTGTGATGATGTTGGCTAAGAAGATCCTACGCCAATAGTACTTCTGGATGACGATGGAAGCAGACTATCATTAGTTTGTTCAAAGATTGCAAAAATGCCAAGTTCACGCAAACCTCATTCATGTGCCGCCATCTCAGCTCTATAACATTACGTCACCTTGGCCATTCTCAATTTGGGGAGCCGACGTGATAAGGAAGATCACACCCAAGGGATCAAATGGACATGAGTTCATCCTCGCAGCAATTGACTATTTCACAAAGTGGGTCGAGGCCGCCTCCTACTATGTTCTGAAGACCTCTCAAGTAGCCAGGTTCATCAAGGAGAATTTTATCTGTCGATATTCTACAAAAGACGATAGAGGGAAGTAAAGATTGATAAAAAAAGCTACTATTTGCACTTTGGGGGTATCGAATATGGATTAGAACTTCCACCGAAATACTGTATGCGTTGGTTTATGGAATGAAAACGGTTCTACCCACAGAGTTTGAGATTTTATCTTTGAGGATAATGGCAGAACGTAGTATTCTCGAGTCAGATTGGCAGAGGGACAAACTTGAAGAACTGCTCCTATTTGATGAAGGAAGATTAAGGGCATTGTTTCACATCCAAGGGTATCAAAGAAGGATAGCTCGAGCATTTAACAAGAAGGTTAAGTCTCAAAATTTGAAGGAAGACGATGTAGTCCTCAAAGAGATCAGAGCCCCAGTCTTTGATCCTAGGGATAAGTTTAAACCTAATTTGGCCGGACCTTATCTCATCAAGACCTTGATGTCAGGAGGCGCTGCTATCCTTATAGATTTAGACAGGAATATTTTCTATGCACCCATAAACTCATACCAGCTCAAAAAGTTCTATCCCTGAGAGAAAGCCCACCAAAAAGAAAAGTGTTAAAACTCGAGTGTAACCCAAATCTTGAACTACGTTATAGCCTGATTCCATTTCTTGGGTTACGTAGGCAACTTCTATCAGAAGTTCATCCCAAACATTTGTTTAAATTATCCCTTTTGTAACTTTGTCCAAGTAGTTGATCAATGTAAAAGCTTGCTTTAAATTTTTCTAATAAATTGGTTATATTGCAAAAAAGAAAATCTAAAGAATAGTTTCAGAAATCACTGCAAACAAAAGTGGAAAAACTTTCATTAAGAAGCTTTACTAATTTAGTTTTGATTCTGAAAACAAGAGAGGCTCGCAAGTCCTCATTCTAAGAAACTAAAAAGGAAACAAACAGAATATCAAAATACAACGAAGAAGAGTTAAGTCCTTCTCATCTTTGCATCTCCTCACTGTCTCGCACCGTGTTCTATCTTTGTCCCAGGCCAAGCCTTCTAATTCTCAAAAAGTCTACTGTCAAACTCTCTGTCGACTGGCATCCTCAGTCGCGAAGATCAAGCCCACTGCTACTGACCCAAGAAAAGGGCTCGATGAGTAGAATTGTATAGACCACTCACGGTAGTATTGGGTCTGACCTGAGTATACCCAAACTAATAGAGAATGTGATATGGATGATAGAAAGTGGCCAGCTTCAAGCCAGCTAATAGAATCCCCAAGTGACCCACAGTGGCAGTAGTCATGAAAGATATCTTCAACCAGGGACATAGCCACGAAATATCTTCCCTGTTAGGGTTAGTATACTGAAAATTATATTTTAATAAAATTAATTTTTCATTTTATGAGTAATTTATGTATATCATTTCTTTAATGTTATGCATGGATGTCCAATATTCTGTATAGTATTTAATTTTTTGTAGAATACAGTTTGCACACAGAAGATCAGATTTTAGTTTCTTGCAGAATATAAATTTTATGTTCACAGTTTTAATGAAAATGGACATACTATCGGTACGACTGTAGTACAGAGTTTCAGTAGGCCTGTCTTGGTTACGGGGAGCAGATAATAGCGTCGTCTATTGTTTCGACTCTCTTTGCTAGTACACTTTGTGTGTACTGAACGTAACAAATTAGGATAATTAATTTTATACTGACTATATAATTTAATTTACACCCCAAGATTATTATGAATAGTGCTTATGCTCTTAATTATAAAATAATTAATGATTTGCGTATATTTAATATTCGTTGTTTTGATTCATTAGAGGGTGCGATCTTATATGGGTCTATATTTCTGGTGAGTTGGATAACGGTATTATTTATATCATGAATATTAATTATTAACGGAATTCACGTCTTAAATAATCGGGATTGACGATACCCCCTTAAGGAAGCTTATAAGTTTTGACCGTGCCAAATCCTGTAGGTGGATTTGATTATTTGGCGGTCAAATAAGTTAAGCGAAATGGTTTAAAAAATTTCAAGATGCCGATTAAATTAAATTATCAGTAATTAAATTTAATTGACGGGTATAGAGAATCTTAACGTGGGGAGAAATATTAAGCATTTAATAACAGGAGCTCAATGTAAAATGATCTTGAGATTATGAGTCAGAGTGCAATTATAGTTATTTAGCGGTGTGAACTGTAATTTAGTATTTTATAAAAATTGTAGAAACTGCTGCAAGGTTTTCATAATTACAAATACCGCTATGAGGTTTTTTTTAATTGCAAAAACTGCTGATGGGTGTCTGTGTTCCACTGGAAGTCTTACTCATAATTACTGCATAAGACCCTACTATAGTCCTATAAATATGTAGGTAGGCTAAACCAGTTTTATAACTTATCTTCAATACTAAAGCTGTCCAGATTCTGCCGGTATAAGTTCTTGATAGATTATAACCCACACTACATTCAAAAATTGCATAAGCGAATACAGTAGAAGGTCTGACGAGTGCTTCAACTTGGAATCAAAAACGTATTTGAAGATTTGACTAGTAAAGGGTATTCTTTTAAATTAATTTTGATTGCACGGATTTTATTTTCGATCGTTCGACGTCAAAAGTTTTATTAAAAGCCTATTTTGGCATTTTCATTTCCAGTTAATTTTTATCAAAAATCGTTTGTCAAAATAATTTTCTTGGCAGTTTTGCCTCCAACAATTGGTATCATAACCGTTTTGTTTTTTATTTACAGTTTATCGAGGCTGGATAGTTTTAGAAATGTACTAACTTAGTTTTGCAGGCGTTCTAATTTTGATTTTATGATCGTCATTTAATTCATATTGGATTGAATAATTTTGAATGATGATTGTCTTTTTAATCACGGGGATTAACCGTGATAGATCGAATGTGAATTTTCAGAACACATGATTGATGTAATAGCTAGTTTCTATTTTTAAAATATCTGTTTAGATTATTTAATAATAGTTTGAATATATCCAAGAATACGAAAAACGGCGGCGACACCAGCAGTGGTTTCGGGTTTTTACGGACCATAGATCGCGGTACGTTTTTAACGGTTTTAAATCTTTTTTTAGTGAGTTTTTATACAGTATTTATGCACTAAAAACAGCAGAAAAAATAAGTCAAAATGGCAAAAAAAATCTTTAAAAATAGCCCACCACAAGAGGCTTTGCCGGCGGCGATTTTGATGATTTTTTGGGTTATTTTTTGGACTATTTTTTAAGCAGTCTTTTAGGTATAAAATAGCAGTAAATATACCTCAAAACACTATCCAAAAACCACAAAACAATTGGGCCAAAAATAGTGTACAAACAGGTGGCAAACGGCAAAGCGGCGGCGGCATTGGGCAGCGCTGGTTCGGGGCTGTTTTTGAGGCGTTCTTCGAAGCAACATGTTGCTGGATATTTGAGCTATTTTTTTTAGAAAAAGCAAGCATGAAAGAAGCACTAGAAAAATCCCAAACAGAGCACTATTTGGGGCAACAACGCACAAGGGGGGCGGTAGGCTGTTTCAAGCAGTTTTCGGGCTGTCTTTCGAGCAGTTTTCAAGCAAATTTTTCGACAAAATTTTTTTTTGTGGGTTTTCTTTCAGTATAAAAATCGTCGAAAACAGAGCTCGGATGAAATGGTAAAAGCCACCTAAAGGTGGTAGCACAAGTCGGCGAGCTGGTGGTGGCCCGCGGTTTTGAGCTAGTCCGAGGCTATTTTTTGAACGTTTTATGATATGTTTGATATTGATAGATGATATACTTGTATATCTCACAATATCAGGGAATCTTGATACAATCGGGATATATGAATTAAAGACGAACATGGATTATTAGAGTTTATCCTCTACAGGAGACTGAAACGCTTCAGTGTTTCACTTGGATCATAAAACCTAGATATATGCATATCGGGTTTATATATATATGAACTGTGTAGATGATTGCATATCTATTTTATTTATCCTGTTAATTTAATTAATTCAGAAAATTTGGTTTTAATTAAAATATTTTATAATGGAAAATAAAATTAAGCTTTTTTTAATTAATTAATTTTAATTAAATGAAAAAACTGTAGATATTTTATTTTTTTACAAAATATCACGTTTAAGATGATTTTTAAAAAAAATCAGATATCTTGGAATAACGTGAAAATTAATTTCAAATTTTGAATTAATTA